>JAQZBX010014413.1:0-29589 GCA_029593785.1 Cabassous unicinctus
TGTGTGTGAGTGTGCATTGCAGAAAATTTGGAAAATATAGAAAAACAAAAGAGAAAAACAAAATTTGCTTGTAATTCTACCTCTTGGGATTCTTTTGACATCAGCAACCCAGAATGTAGCTGTTGGCTTTGAGAGGGATGAAAACTGCAGAAATAACTTGAGTGAGTTTTTACAATGGCTTATGATTTAAAATTTCAAATGAAAAACCAATTATAAATATTTGGAGAAAAGGAAGCAATATGTGTCTTCCAAGTCACCATTTTACCTATCTTCCACAATTTACAGTTGTCAGAATTATCTAATTTTTCTTTAAATTTACAAATCCCATTAAGATTGCAATAGTATTTATAGGTCCAAAAGATGAGACAGCCTCTTTTAAACAGTGTAGCAGATTGATTCCAAAAGTTCAAGCAAAGCTTATTGGAAAGAATTACTAATGTTAATTATCTTCCCTTTTCCTTCATTAGTCTTGTTTTGAAAAGAAAACAGTGTTTATTAATACTGATAAATGAACTAGGGATATGCCAAGGAGGGTAAAGGAAGAACAAACATGTTTGATTTGTTTTCAGGTTCCTGACATTAGAGAAAAATTAAAACAGATTCTACAATGATGAAAGATAATTATACTTGATTCTATGTTAGTATATTATAGATAAATGTGTCCTTCAGACTGTAAATGGAATAATATTTAAATCCCCATTGTATTTGAAGATTCTTTTCACTCAGGAAAACAAAGTTATGGATTTGGATTCATTATGGATTAAGTATATATAGAATTGTTCCCAGGGCAGATGGATACCCAGTTCCCAGCATTAAGTCCTCCTTTATATTGGTTTCTTCTTGCCCCCTTGGCCCTCTTGTTTCTGTTCTTCAAAGGTTCCTCTTATTACTTTCTCTCTTTAAAAGGTGCCCTACAAAATGCAGTTGAGATTTTTGCTCTTCCTGTTCTACATATTACCCTGTGTAAGTCTCATCCAGTCTTGAGCCTGCACTGATATCAACTAATTGATGGTTCTCAAATTTGCACATCTGGCTTTTATCTCTACCCTGTGCTTCACTCCTTTATCTCGACCTGTAACCTGAATGTCTTCATAAGGATTTCCTGAGATCATTTTAAATACGTCATGTATTAACAGGATTTTTCTTTCTTCTTTCCAAACCTGTTTTTATCTGCACACAACACTATCTGAGTAGCCAAAAGCTTAAAATCTTGGAGAATGATTAGAGCTATTCTAAGTTTTATGCTGGTAAATATTTAACAACTGACTTTCTCAACAGCAATGTCAACAACAACATCATCAACCCCTGGTTCATAGTATTTTATGTCTTCATGGAGTAAATATTCCCACCAGACTAATTTTAGCTATCAGTGAGACACTGACTTTAGAGTTGGGAAGAGATGCACACAATAGAACCTGGCAAGCTGGGACAAGGCAACTACCTCACACCACTGGCTATTCTGAAATTAATTTGGGTCAGCTGGAAGAACTTTTGTGGGTCTTCAATAAATATGAGTTGAATTAAAGAATGAATAAATGATTCAGTAAGAAAGTTTAATAATATTCTATGTAAGTTTTGTTTTTATCCACAGAAACCATTGTCATCTGCTGAATATTTAGCATCTTAATTATTTATTGGGTGAGAGTAACAGAGTGAACTTTAATTTCAACAGTGAAGTTTAAAAAGTATCTTATGAACTTGTGTAGGAATTGGGGGAAATAGAGACAGGATAACCAGACAGTATGTAGATAAATAGCTCATCAAGTCAATAGTCAGTGTGGACTGATGGAACACTGTGAGTCTGGCTGCACAGCTCTAATGACATGCTACAGGGCTCAGTCTTTGACCCTGCAATTTTTGTTGTTGTTGCTAAATTATAAATTTTATCATTATCCAAAGCATGGAGGCATAGCTATTATAGAGGATGACAAAGTAAGAATTCCCCCAAAATATTGATAAGCTAAAATAACGAATCATGATACAACAAAGAAAATTAACACTAGTGTCAGGTTCTGCATACAGCTTAAAAATCATTTTAAAAATTCAGGTGTTGGGAAGCGGGCGTGGCTCAGTGGATAGAGCCCCCGTTTACCATATGGGAGGCCCGGGTTCGCGTCACGAGGCCTCCTTGTGAGGGCACGCCGGCCTGAGCGGTGCGGTGGGCTGATGCAGCAACCTCACGGCAGGAAGCGGGTGTGGCGCAATGGATAGAGCACCCGTTTACCATATGAGAGGCCCCGGGTTCGCTTCCCAGGGCCTCCTTGTGAGGGCAGGCCGGCTCACGCGGCGCCGTGGGCTGATGCAGCAAGACCTCACAGCAAGGGGGAGATAAGCAGACACAGAGAAGACACGCAGCGAATGGACACAGCAGCACAAGCAGCAAGGGGGGGGATAAATAAATAAAATAAATAAATCTTAAAAAAAAAAAAAAATTCAGGTGTGGTCAAGCTTGACAATATTTGCTGAAAGAAAGACTTGCAGTTTTAGTGGATTGCAAACTCAATACAATGCAATAGAGAATATGATTGCTAATCTGGCTAAAGCACTCTTAGGCTCATTTAATAGAAATGCTGTGTAGAGCAAGGTGCACCAAACCCGTTAATTGACCAGTCTGGCAGATTTTGAGAGTGTGTCTGCAAATTAGAGAGAATGCCGAGGGTACTACACCCTGCACACCCATTCCACGGCAGTGCCGGGAGTTTGCCTCTTCTTCCCCAAGAGGTCCTGTAACCTCGCATCTCCACACATTTGCTTACATTCTTCTATTTGCCTTTTCATCCTCCCCCAGATAAAACCTTTCCATATTTTAACTGTTACTCCTTTTTATTATGTCAAAATGACACATAATAAAATCCTCCTATCTCCTCAAAGTTGTTTGTACCTCCATTTAGCACTTTTCTTTCAAGCCTTGTCTCATAGTTATGGTTCTTCAAATCACGTAAACATTTGTTGAGTACCAACTTTAGGTCAGGTTCTGTACTACGCCCTGTCACATACTTGATTCTGCACTAGAGTTAGTGCTTTAAGGACACAGCACAGTCTTCTAGTCCTAGCAGACAGCTTAGGACAGGACTTAATCTGAACTAAAGAAGAGTCTAAAAGAATCACTACCAAGAATCAGGCTTCTCCCAGGTTTCTGGGCTCTTTTCAGTACCAGTGAAGTCTACCTAGTGTGGACTGTGTTCTTGATCTCGGATTTCTACCATCATGTATTTATTCATACAAAAGTGGGCCAGACACTCTGCTAGACAGTGGAGATTTGGAACGTTTCACTCCAGAAATCCATCTTTGAATTGTCAAACCTTGATAAAATGCTGTTTGTTGTCATGAATTGTTAGAGTAAGACAATCCATTTTAAAAAATCAATTTTATTGATACGTATTAATAAACATACAATTCAGCCAAAGTGTACAATGGTATTTGCTATAATCACATACTTGTGCATTAATCATTTCAATCATTATTAGAGCATTTTCATTATTTCAGTAATAATAATAATAATAATAAGCAAACAAAATTCCCCACCTCTCAATCTCTATATGCTTCCCCCACTGTACATAGCTGCTGTTTCTGGCTATTCTGCCCAAAGTATATAATCAATGGCTTTTAATACAATCACAATGTTGTACATTCATCATCTCAAAAATCTTAGAATAATTTCATTATTCCAAAAAGAAAGACTCCACACCCCTTAGCATTCCTTCCTCAGACGTACATAGCCACTAATCTCCTTTCATCTTTATAAATTGATTTATATTTATATTTTATATAGATGGAATCTTAAAATATGTAGCAGTCTGTGTCTGGACTCCTTCACTTAGAATAATGTTTTTTTTTTTGTCTGATATTAACATTTTGTACTATTAATTTACATTTGTTCAGCTTCAAAGAAAAATGGTCTTATATATGCAATTCTACCCATATTCGTATTTCACATACTATATTTATATTTCACATAATATGTTTAGTTCATAATAGGGCAATCATACAGTATTTGTCCTTTTGTGTCTGGGTTGCTCCACTCAACATAATGTCCTCCAGGTTCATCCATGTTGCCATAAGTTTCACGACTTCATTTCTTCTTACCGCTGCATGATATTCCATCATGTGTATACTCCACAATTTGTTTATCCATTCATCAGTTGATGGACACCTGGGTTGTTTCCAACTTTTGGCTATTGTGAGTAATGCTGCTGTGAACATTGGTGTGCAGATGTCTATTCGTGTCACTGTTCTCAGTTCTTCTAGGTATATACCTAGCAATGGTATTGCCGGGTCACATGGCAAGTCTAAATTCAACTTCTTTAGGAACTGCCAAACAGTCATCCACAGTGCTGTACCAGTCTACATTCCCACCAACAGTGAATAAGTGCTCCTATCTCTCCACATCCTCTCCAACACTTAGTTTTCTGACTTTTTTAATAGTGGTCAGTCTAATAGGTGTGAAATGATATCTCATTGTAGTTTTGATTTGCATTTCCATAATCGCTAGTGATGTTGAACATGTGTTTCTCCGCTATTTGTATTTCTTCTTTGGACAGTAGACAATCCATTTTAAATCATGTGCTGGCACTGCAGTTTGTTCTCCAGGGTTCCCAAGGGCTCAAGAGTGTCCCTGATAACAAATCATACCTGTGTTTTTGATGACTGATAGTGAAAAAGTCAGTTAGGACTCCTCAGTCCTGCTGGGTCTTCCCACGACTTCCTCTAGTTTTCTAGTTATGTCAAAAAAAAATAACAGCTTGTGTGAATCTGGCATCTTCTCAAGGTCATTTTAGGATTTTAATTCCAGGCAAGCCAGTAAATCAGGAACCCCAAGGGAGTATCCCAGATAATTTGACCACCAGTCTTTAAATCCACCCAGCCATATCCCAGTATCAACAAACATAATAAAGGTGAGCTGAGTAGTCAGGTTTCAAATATTTTCTCTTCTGTTCTGTTGAAGTGAATATGCACAACAACAAAATAGGGAGGAAAAATGATATCCTTAACAGTAAATGTTGAATGTACTTACTTTTTGTTAATTGTGGAAACGCCTTAAAAGAAATTTTATGAAATGTTTATTAGTATTTCATTCACATAGTATTGACCTGTTTACTTGTGAACTAATGACTACCAATTTTAGGTTAACTATTTTAACCTCACTTTGTGAACAAGGGGAGGGGGAGGTGCTACACAGTAGAACTTAGATGAATAAAAATGCTAAGATTTCTTTGAGCTTGGGAAAGTAAATGCTTCTCTTATTTTTTTTTTTAAGGAGTTATCAGAGATTGAACCAAGGACCTTGCAAATGGGAAGCAGGCAGTCAACCACTTGAGCTACATCAGCTTCCAACTCCTTATTTCTTGAGTCATGACTAGTGAACTGGCATCTATTCAATTCATGGCACTAAATGTATGCTAACATTAAATGAGTATATTGTTCTTTTTGACTCTGGAATCCAAACCGCTTTACTTGTATGACTTCTGTAATGGCCATTGTGCTGCGGAGATGGGAAGGTGTCAAATGGGATTTTTGCCAATTTAGCATCTGAGGAGTTGAGTAACAAAGCAGTTCAATGACTTTTCTAAGATTGTGACTCAAAGCAGTGGGAAAGCAGTGAACCCACTTTACAGTTGATGCTAACACTGCTTTGAAAGAAGTTATATTTTCTATTACTTTTTAGGGTTATGTTCACTATAAAAATTTGACCAGAGAATGTTTTTTCTCCTGTTCTGTCTCCATTTCTCTTGCTGATAGCAGCTGTAGCTATTGGTACTTATCTCAGAAGAGAATTTAGCTCACAGTATTTATAGAATTTGCCATTGCAGGATAATTCCCATCCCCCACCACTTACTCCTGTACTTTGACTAATAATATTTGAAATGGGGGGGGGGGATTATGCAGAAGAAGAATGAGAAAGATTGAGGGACTATATCATTCTTAGTGCACAAAAAGGCAAGCTGAAATGAGGAAAACGAAGAATGGAACTTTGATTGTTAATAGATGCTTAAAGACTCTGAGATCATTGTTAAATAGAATTTTGGTTTGCACGTGCGATGTCTTCTTTAGGATTCATTCAAATGAAATGTGTGAGTATGTGTGTGTGGATGTATGTCTGTGTGTGTGCACACACAAGATGTATGTGTACATTGGTTTCTGTGGCCATCTCAGTGACTCTTTTCAGTGTTTGGAGTATGTTAATAAATCAAGCTGCGTTGTCAGTGTATTATATAAACCAAACGGTAAATGTAAACATATTGAAGTTCAGTTTGTTTATTTTTTATATTGAGGTGAAACATAAAAAATATTTAACCTAAACTTAATGTGAAGGGCATAATTACAATTTTAGGCAGCAAATGGTTGTTTATAAAACCTACGAGCACTCATTCAGAAGAAGCAGCCGTTTAGAATATTTTAGAAATCTACTTCTGTTTACCTGGAATGAAGAATTATGAGTTGGCACTAAGAACCACTCTTCTACCACTTAAAATGGAGAATATATTCTAGCAAGCTGAAAGTATAAATTGTGGGAGAATAGTGAGGAAAAATCAGTCCTGGTGAACACCCACATGTACCCATGTGACCAGTTTTGAACAGCCAGGTTGTTTAAGTTCCAGTGGCATCATTTATAATCTCCTGTGGTAAATTCTTATGAATGAAATCCAGCATATCTGATATTATTATATTTTTAATTTAAACACGAAATTGCTCAATCTTCCATCTTATTTTCTTTCCACTGCTACACTGAAGGGACCGTGTACTGCCCTATATGTTCTGAACTCCTTAAGTGTCAACAATGGCTCTTGGTCTTTGTGTTCTTTAGTAATTGAATCCAGGTTGGTTCATTGTAATGTTGACTCTAATAGTGTAATTTTTCATCAGTGAAAATACTTGTAGCAAGTATAAATAGGTTGCAATATATTACAATCACAGTGTTTCATAATAAAGTGCTAATTGTACCTTGGCTTTAAATGTTGCATTTTGTATGCAAATTGGCCTGCAGGGAGTTATTATTTGGTGTACCGTTGGTACCAACACTAACATTAGTTTGTAATTTGTGTGAAGTGGTTTTCCATTATTACTAATATGTTAGATGTAGTTTATAGAAAAATATTGCTTTCTCATGAAAGAAAATATTTTGAATTAGATGTATTGAATATTGTTATTGTATTTTAAAGAAAACAAAGACAGACTGCTCAGATGAGAACTTGAACATTTCATCCAGGAAAAAGGGAGTGGAAATCTGTAGCACAGTATGTAATCAAAATCCTTATTCACCTCAAGTTATGTGGTGCATCTCATTATAGCAAAGGTTGTTTCTACTATAACTGTCATTTCAAAAAAAATTCTGATGCTTGCTTGTATTAGAACTTTAATTTTTCATTCTCTTTCTTATAAATGATGAATTTTAAAATACAAATACATAAAATAGGCTCCTTATTGGTTTAGGTTGACAGAAGAGTTGAAATCTGTTTAACACTGGAAGTTTCACTTAGAGCGGCCTGATGGTTAGTTGTCTGAGTAATTGATTGCATGTGTTTACAACTGTGACAACTAAATACTTTTGATTACTTGATTTCGTGTATAAGCCCCAACAACCACCAAAATGGTAGTGAAAACAAAGCAATAGTGATTCACACCTGGTCTTTATGTTCCAACAGTGTTAAGTTTCTGAAGTTAAGTTAAATATTCCTTAAGGACTACTACATGCCATTACTCTAAATTGTAAAAAACAAAACAAAACAACCAACACTCTAATAATAATTGAGGTTGTCCAGAGCATTTCCTAAAATGTGTCTGAATGAACAGAGCACAGGGTCTCATCTTCCCAACCTGGGAGTAGAGCAGATAAAAGTGAATTGTCAAGGCTGTTGAGCATCAAAGTAGAATCTCCAAAGCTTGCCTTGGCTGAACGAAGAACAACATCTCTGTAAAGATGTCCACTTTGCTGACATTAAGTTTCCTGGACATGAAACTCTAGGTTAACAGATTGAGATGTTAAGTAGATCATAAAACACCTCACAAGTACTAAGCAGCAAGCAAGTAATTCATTTGAAATGTTTTCATTGGCTTTGTTTTATTTTATTTTATTATATAAAATAATCTCTTTCACTATTATTTGAGTCATTGATTCATTGAATTTCATAACTATCTTTTGATACTACCATTACTTCTAATAATTCACTTTCAGATAACTCTGAAACACAAGTGTGCTCTTCCTGAGTATGCCTTTATTTTACTTTAATAATACAGTTCTGTGTTCTACTGATCCACATGTCCAGACAAGCATGCTTGACCTAATGTATGTCACAAGCTCACAAAGGAGTAGCACAGAGTGTAGGATGCTCTTAGCCAACAGATAGGAGGCAAGGGAGTTCAGGAGGGTAATTGATTTGAAGAATAAATCAGCAAGTTCACACTGGAGCTGGAAAACAAAGCCTCCCTCAGCATCTTAATAGATAGAGAATCATTAATTTTACCCCAAATTACAAGCATGCTTATAATGTTTCAACAGCTGTTGATTAATTGTTGAACAGCAATAATGGGAGGATGAGAAAATCTTGTTGATAGAAAGTTCATGAGGGTCAGCAAATTTATGTGGAACACAGCTGTCCCTTCTAACCTCCAGTGAAACAGTCAGACCCCAGCTCTGCCTTGAACTTGCTCGTGGATTATAAGATACATTTTCCTCTCTTTCTTCTCTTTCACAAATTGTGCTGACTTACCATTAGAGCTGTTGCATGTTTTTAATATGAATGTACTTTGAAATTTTAAGGTTTCAGGAGGGCTCAAAGTGTAAGCAGTGTTGGCGAATACATTTATGTTCCCCATGCAAAAAGTCTGAGCTCAGAGATTTGACTCTTTGCTGCTGCAGTTGACACCATGTGTTCTGTTTAACAAGCTTCACATTTTTTATGCTTAGTGTCATTCACCATATCTAAAATGTAAGTAATAATTTTTACCTTGCCATGATGTTGTAATAATTAAAGAAGAAAACATACGATGTCTGAGTATAGAGACTGGTCCATTAGAGACAAATTAAGTATCCTTTTTCCCTCCCCTGTCTCTGTCCTTCCAAATATTATGTAAGATTAAAGAGATTGGTTTCAATTGTTGAAAAGCAAGAGTTAAAGGCAAGTTACATTTTCTTTCTCAGTTGTATTACTTCCTTACCTGCATGCCATTCTGACATAAGGCAAATTGAACCAAATTGTAAGCACTGTACGGCCTAGGCCAGCAGTGTCTGTTCATGGAACATTTTACAAGGGTATGTGCACATATGTGTTTGGGGTACTGGAATTATTGTCCTGCAGTAAAGATAAACCTGCATGTAATATTTCCAGGGCAGCATAAAATAAATATAAGGAAAAATCATACCTGGGACACAATGTTAATGTCATGTTTGAGATCGTGCTAGTGGACTCACCTTTTAGGGCTATTTTATGTGGCTAATAAAGAATCCTAGAAATAGCAATGGAACACAGGTAAATTTATCACTGGGACAAAAGATTATTCTCTATCATAGTCTTAGCAACAACTGTCTAAGTTATAAGGAGTTGCCTGTATCTCCCTAGCCAATGCGATTTTTATGATATATATTTGGAATGTTAGGTAACACAGCTACTTTTTTTTTTAGCCCCTACTAAGGCAGGCCAGCTGTTTCTGCAGTATTGGCTCTGCTTTAAGCAATCATTGCCAAGCTGAACTATCCAGAGGGAGCTGACTAAATGCCATATTGTTTAAAATAATAAACTTTAAATGAAAATGTATCTTTAACTGCAGGGGCATCTTCCTCATTAGGAGTCTGACCAGGGCATTTTGGTATAGTTTGGATCCCACTTGCCCATTTTTTTTTCATGTGTGAGGAATTCCCTGCAATATGCTTCTATAGTAATTTGACTGTACCCCTCTTATCACAATTGACACATTTTACCTTGAATGAGTTAATGCACGTGAAAGCACTGTGTAAACACTAAAGTACAACCCCAAAGAAGCTAGAATTTATTTATAATTATAGTTCCTTATGTGCCTTCCATATTTCTTACTGGATTTTAAATTACTTCAGGGCAGGAGGTATGATTTTTGCCTTGAATATAATAGACACTCAATAAGGAGACCAAATGGATACCCAACTTCAATATATATGTGTTAGATGCATGAGTGGCTGCCTTATGGGAGAGGGACGAGAGCAGATGAAGCCCCTCTGACCTTCAGTATCAGCACTTAGGGTTTTCCTCCTGCCTTTCTAATTTTTGCCGCCTTTCTGGAGCTGTTGAGGACTGCCTCCCATTCCCCCTCCTGCTTACCTTGGATTCCATTCTTACTTTACTACAGGCTTTGCAGAATGAAGTTTGGCAGTTGGTGTTTTCAGGTACTACCTTGCCCAGATCTATTTAACTGAAGATTTCTATTTGTAATTTCAGTTTCTTTGTCTCTAGCATCAATTCTGATCCAATCTTCTTGGAGCAGGGAAGGTCTAGTGTTTCTATCTATCCCCTAAGCATAGCATCTTGCATATTTTCTTGGGTTATTTATAAGGTCAACCAAATATCAAATATCAGGTTGGTAATTTGAAACGTACCAGGTGTCCAGTGGTGAAGCAAATAGATGTGTAGATGTGGCCTCTGTGTTCACATTTCTAAGTGTGGGAGCCAAACACTACCAAGACATCTCACTGATTTCTATGAAAATACCAATTATCATAAATGTCCTGAAAGAAGAGGATGTCAAGAAAAGAAAATAACATCATGTGGGTAGCTAAATGATAGTGGAGAATAGGGAAGGGCCTCTTTGAGAAATGGCATTTAAATGTAGACTTGTATCTTTAGTTGGAGTTAGCCAGGAGAAGGAAGAGAGGGACATGGCTTTTGAGCAGAGGTTACAACATTGAAGGGTGTGGATCAGGAAGGATTTGACCTCTTCAACACCAGAAAATAGGAAATGAAGCTGCACTGTAGTAAACAAGGGGGATGGGACCATGGAGCCTTAAGAGGAGGGAGGAAGGCTGAACCCTTGCAGAGATCACCCATCATCTTGCATCAACACGTGGCAACAGACTTTGGGTGAGAAAGTACCTCTTATGTTACCTTGAGTTGACTCTTTAGGGCATGGTAACTGTAAGCTTCTACTCCAAATAAATACCTTTTATAAAAGTCAACAGAGTTCTGGTACTTTGCATCAGCACCCCTTTGGCTGACTAATATACAATTATGAAATAGCATCATCAAAATATTACTTCTAACTATAATCTTACATTGGGTGTATTCCCCCCCAACCCACCCAATTATTAACATCTTATATTAGTAGTATATATTTGTTATAGTTCATGAGAGAACATTCTCATATTTGTCCTGTTAACTACAGTCCATCTTCCTTCACTGGATTCCATGTGTTATACATTCCCATGTTTTGTATAATCCATTCAAAGTGTACATTGAGTGGCTCTCATTTTCATCACAGAGTTGTGCTGTCATCACTTCAGTCAGTTTTAGAATGTTTTCATTACTCCAAAAAGGAAAACTCTTATACCCCTTTATACTCCCCTATAGTTATCTTAGTGTTGATATAATATCTACTTTGCCATTGCTGCAAAAATATTGCAAAATTACTGTTAACTATCGAGTTACATTAGTTGAAATTTTCCAATGTATCGCTACATTCTTAACATTTGCAAAAGAAGAACATTCTTATATTCATACTATTAATTATAATCTTCACCTGGCACTGAAATCACTATGTTATACATACCCTAGATTATTGTCCAATTCACTTTCAATGGACATTTATGTCCAGAGTCTACCCCTTTCAGCCACAATCTCAGTTATAAATCAACAATTAGTTCTACTCACTATAATGTTACCATCAACCTTATTCATTTCCACACTTTTACAGTAAACCTTATTAAAAATTCTATATACGTTGAACATTAGCTCCCATTTTTAACCCACATTCTATTTCCTAGTAACCTACTCTAGAGTTTACTCATTGTTCTTAGTTCAACCTTGTTGTGTCCTTATGTCTGAGGTGAGTCTCTTACAGATAGTATATAAATGGCTCATATTTTTTATCCATTTTGTTAGTCTCTGTCTTTTGATTGGTAAGTTCAATCCATTAACATTCAATGTTATTACTGTAAAGGCGTTACCTCCTTCATCCATTTAATCCTTTGGCTTTCCAATGTCATATCTTACTTTTGTCTGTCATCTTACCCTTTAGATTACCCTTACTATCAATCTTCATTTCTATATTCTTTTACAAATGTCTTGCCCTTGTCTTTTCCTTTCAAGCTGTAGCACTCCTTTCAAGCTGTAGCACTAGTATCACCTGTAAATCTGTTCTTTTGGTAACATACTCTCTGATTTTATTTGTGAAGACTTTAAACTCAACCTCATTTTTGAAGGACAGTTTTTTCCAGATCAAGAATTCTTGGCTGGCAGTTTTTCTCCTTCAGTACCTTAAATGCATCATACCACTTTCTTCTTGCCTCCATGATTTCTGATGAGAGATTGGCACTTGGTCTTTTGAGGTTGCCTTGTATGTGAGGCATTGCTTTTCTCTTGCAGCTTTCAGAATCCTCTCTTTATCTCTAGTATATGTCATTATGAATAGTAGGTGTCTCAGAGTAGGACTATTACTTTGTATACTCTTTGAGGTGCAGTGTCCTTCTGCACCTCTATAAATATATTGATATTTATATCTTTCATAAGGGTTGGGAAGTTTTCAGTTGTAATTTCCTGAAATATTATTTCTGCCCCTTTTCCACACTCTTCCCCTTGTGGTACACTGATCATGTGTATGTTTGTGTTTTTTTGCATTGTCATTCAATTCCCTGAATCCCTGTTCCATTCTTTCCATTCTTTTCTTTTTCTGTTCTCCTATGTTTTCAAGGTCAGATGTTCTGCCCTTGATTTCACTACTTCTGCCCTTCATCAATTCAAATCTACTGTTATGTGCATCTAATGTATTTTAAATTTCATCCATTGTGTCTTTCATTCCCATAATCTCTGTTACTTATTTTTGCAGGCTTTCAGATTGTTTTTTATGTTCACCCAGCATCTTCTTAATATCCTTTATCTCTTTAGTCATATTTTCCTTTAACTCTTTGAATTGATTTAGGAGATTTTTGTGATTATCAATGATTCATTGTCTTAAATCCTATGTCTCATCCCAATTTTTGGTTTGTTCCTTTGGCTGGGCCATATCTTCTTGTTTCTTCATATAGCTTTTAATTTTTTGCTGCTGTCTAGGCATCAAAATATGTTGGTGAATTTACTTTGGTCAATTTCTCTCTCTTGCTGAGTGATTTTGTTTCAGAGCTCTTCTTTGATTTTTGGTTCAACTTATTCTAGGCCTTTAACATTTAAGTTATCAAAATAGGGCTAGGGCCTCCCTAATGGGGTGCAGACCAGATCAAGGGAACAAGAGACTCCTAAAAGCACTTTTCTTCCTTGTAGTTTCCCGGCCTGCCAGTAGATGGTGGTCATCAGTGAATCTTTCCATGGAGGTGTCTCTTTCCATGTCCATTTTCCTGTGATTCTGGTTGGCCACAGCCAAGATTCAAAGTGAGCTCTGCTGGCCAAATTCACTAAAGAGAAACCACTCTGCCCTCTGCCACATTGTTCTTCTTCCCAGGGAGGATGATGTTTGTTCTTCTCTCAGTTGGCTGCAGTGAGCCATGGTTTTATCCAGGTTCTTTGCCTAGAGGGTGGGGGATGGGTGCCATTCCATCTGCGGCCACTAGTAATACACTTTTGTTTCAGTTTCTTTGTCTCTCTGTCCCTCACTCTCTTGGGGTGTGCACAGCACTCTTGTGGTCTGCAGAGCACCAAAGCAGGTCCCTTGGACAGCATTTTGCCCTTCCTCCATTGTTTTTGTAAGACAGTTGAGCCCTGCCTACCTATTCCAATACCATCTTCTTGGAAGTCCTCCCTCAAATCCTTTTAACACATTTATTATTGGCTTAGTCAACCAGAATCTGTTATTTGCTGCTGAGAACCTTGTCTAAGATACATAAGGCTAAATAAAATTTCTTAGGAAGAAAGTAAAATGTGAGCAGAGAGAGAAGCCCAAGTCTTAGGCCTAAAGTGCTCCAGCTTTTACAGCTCATATAGTGAGAAAGGTGCTGGCAGAGGAAACTGGGAAAAAAAAAAAACACCTCACCGATTGGTAGAGGGGCTTTGAGAGCAGATTGAAGGCAGAGAACAAGAAAATTGAGTATTCAAGGGGGACTGAATTGTCAGTGATGTCAAATGCTGCTCAGAAGGGCTAGAGACATGAAGACTAAGAGGTGTGTAGTGCATTAAGAAACATGGAAAGTTTATAGATAAACCTTGCAAGAGGAGTTTCAATGCACTATGAGGCAGGAACCAAACTGCAGTGTGTTAGAGGGGGTACCAAAAGAGCAAGGACCCTGAGAAAGCAAGAAGGAATGGACACCAAGGAACACATGGAAAGACCATGTTGAGAGTTGGGGTAGTTCCTAAGCTGTAATAGAATAAGGTAGATACAGATGTAAATAAGTCTATAAATTTTTTTTTTAATTGAAAATATAGCCTTGGATCCAACTCCACCACTTGGTAGCTCTATAACTTTTTGTACATAGAAAATGTCTATATACTTAAATTTACTCATCTCCAAAATGGAATAATGATGTACTTATTGCATAAGGTTCTTCTTTTCTTTTAAAAATTTTATTTAATTTTATTTTTAAAGGAAGCTTTAGATTACATAAATATTACAGTGAAAAATATAGGGGATTCGCATGTACCTCACCCCCTCTTCCTCCCATACTTTTTCCCCTTAACAACATCTTTCATTAGTGTGGTACATTTGTTAAAATTCATGAACACATATTGAAATATTGCTACTAACTATGGTCTATAGTTTACATTATGATTTACACTTTGCACAGCACAATTTTATAGGTTTTGACAAAATGTATAATGGCCTTTATCTGTCATTGTAATGTCATGTAGAACAATTCCAATGTCCCAAAAATGCCTCATGTTACAACCGTTCTTTCCTCTCCCTCCCCTCAAAACCTCTAGTAACTACTGTCTTTACATCAATGTTACAATTTCTTCCATTACTAGATTAATAATAAGTCTACTTAAGTCTATGTTGCATTCCCCCCTTGTATTTGTTCATTCCTCAATCTTGAAGGATGGGGATGCCCACTCAGCTTCCAATTGAGAAGGGGCTTAGATCCCATGGAGCAGATGGGTAGAACTGTCTTGCTTGTAGTTGTAGATTCTCTGTTGTTTTTTTTGGGGGGGGGGCACGGACATTGTCCATCATCCTTCTTTTGTTAGTTGTCCTGGGTGAATCCAAGGAACTAGAGAGTAGGTGTTGGTTGCAACTCTGCTGAGATTCAGAGCTCAATTAGAATATGAACAGCCAGAAGAGTTAAGTCTCTGGGACACATGTTTAGTGGTTATAGTGCTAAATTATAGGTTCAAATAAAAGGAGTATAAACCATGTATAGGAAAATTATAATGAGTCCAACTCCAATATATTGGGGAGATAGGTTATCATAAATTCCAAGGTTAGGCTCACTGACAAATATCTGGGATTGTCTGTACCACCTATAGTGTCCAGATGTCTTTAGAGCCCTCAGAAGCACCCCCTCCCCCACCTTGAGGCACTGTTTACTACAGCAGTCAGTGAGCTCCTCCTAAGATGTGCATAAATATAACCTCTGGAATGAACTCCTGACTCACTTTGAAATCTCTTAGCCATAAAAACTCATTTGTATTTAATATTCCCCCCTTTTGGTCAAGGTATTTTTCAGTGCTTGGTAATAATCCCTTGGTGCCAGGGAGGCTCATCCCTTGGAGTCATGTCCCACACTGGGGGGAAGTAGTCAGTTTATATGCTGAGTTTTGCTTAGAGATAGTCCACATTAGAGCAACAAGGAGGCTTTCAGGAGGTAGCTCTTGGGCAATATATAATACTAGGCACACATAGAGTTCTTGTATTAATCAGTCAATATGTGTAAAGTTTAAAAAGTGCCAGGCACATAGAATGTACTAAATATAGTCATTATTATTATTATTAGTGGTATACTGTTAGACTTATTTTAAGGATAAAATATGAAGCTTTTAGTTCACTGCCAGAAATACATTGAGATACTATTTAGGCAAAGATTGTTGCAGGTGAAGTACTTGAGTAAGCAAGTAAGAAATAAAATATCATTCCTCAAAAGTGAATGCTCTAATTAGTGATTTTGGAGGTGATTCAGTTTTTGGTATGGCAATGTTCAGGGTATGACTATGTGAATAGCTGCTGATGTGGAGTGGAGAAAAGGACATTGTAATTGATGCTGTCTGTCTAAAACTGAGACTCAGATTTGAGCTTCTCATCCACCTACACATGGAAATGACTCAGAATGAGAGCAGGAGTTGGGGTGGAGGAAGTCAGTAAGCCAGTTGCTGAGGTCCTCACTGATGGATGGGTGGACTGGAGGTTGTCAGAAGACCTCTCTGAAGTCCAGGGTTATGGAAAGATCAACCAGTTGGGCAGTATGAGTTTTAAAGAAGAGTGATGATGTTATGGTCTGGGAGTGATAGAGATGAATTAAGCAAAAGATAAAGTTTTTTCAGAGAAGAGTTTGAGAATGTAGCAAAGTTTGCTGAATATAGAGCAGGTGGTCCAGAAGACACAGTAAAAGGAGGAAGGGACACAGAGAAATATGTGGATGGGGCTGGAGTCCTTTCATTAGGAAAGTTGTCCTGCAGGCTCCTCAGTTGGAGGATGGATGCTATTTGATTCCTGATTCCCCCCGCTGCTGCACTCCCAGCCAAAGTCTCTGGCTGATGTTAATGACATTTTCCTCACTTCCAGGTCACTTTAGATGCCACAGCTCACCTTTCAAATCAAGTCCCTCAGATATGGCCAAGACATTCATCTTTTGTGGTTTCTAAAGAACTTCACTTCAGTTCTTGAAGGGAAAATCTGGGAGTGGGCATTCATTTCTCAGCTTTAGCCTGTCTATTCTTGGTTCTCTCCTGTTGCTCCTTCTCTGAGCTTCCAGCTTGCCCTGTGGATGCCTTTGCACAGTTATTACAGTGAGCAGGACTGGCAGAGGAATGTAAGGGCCACAGCTGCCCTTCCTTCCGTTTTGCTGTTCCTCCCTGACCCAGCTCTGGTCTCACTGAAAGTGACCTTCTTCCCTTTTTACAACTCTTCACCATCCTTCAACTACTGGATCCAGAGAGAAGTATATGCTGAAAAACCTAATATGGGAATAATCTTTTTCTCCTAAAAATTGCCTTCTATCTGCAAACAACTCACAAACCTTTGGAGCACAACGGTTTTGGTTGAGTATATAATTTTTGGTTTCAAAATAAAATTAGCTACTTTGTTCTCATAAAATAGTAGCTGTTCATAGCAAAATTGTTTTTAAACAATATAGAATATTTTTAAAAGGGAATTAAAAACGACTTGAAATTTCACCACCCTGAAATATTCACATATTTGGTACTCATTATTCTAAATACCTGTCAAACCATATATAATTTTACATAAGTGATAAATTCCTGATTGTATTGTAACCTCATTTTAAATTAACTATATGACACCTCTCCATTTAAATAAATATATTACTATGCAATCAGTTTTAATAGGTAGAACATATTTTTTAACCAATTGCCTAATGATGGGTTTTTATGTTGTCTTCAGTTTTTTAGCACTATAAACAATATAATGGTGAGTATCCGTGTGGGGTGTGTGTGTGTGTATATATATATACACCTATATATATATACCTTTCCTTGAGAAACTTTCTAATTTATGAATTAAAGATTGCATCTATTAAAATTTTGTCTGTATGTTATAAGACTGACTTTCAGGAATGTGTGCAATTTATACTCTTATATATGAGTCTGTTTTCCTCACACCCTTAATAATACTGGACACTATTTTCAACTTTTTTCTAACCCTTAAGTTAATAAATGCTTTTTCATTTTGACTTTTTTATTGTTGGGGCTAAACTTTTTTTGATCTGTTTATTGGCCATTTGCATTTCTCTTTTTGTAAAAGAATGTTTTTAAAAAAAATGTTTTCTGACCCCCCCCAGCTGCTTTTTGTGTAATATTTTTTTCTTGTTTGGAAGAGTTCTTTGTATATTAGCAAATTGCATCATTCCTGCATTATTTGTTAATTAATCTTGACCATGCCCATTTTTTGTGGTACAAAAATTTAAACACTAATGTTTCAGGTATATTAATATTTTATTTATGACTTGGCTTCTTTGTTCTTGTGTATTAGTGTCTGTGCATAATCACTATTTAAGTTAATATATTTTTCTTCTGCCAGTGGTTTATAACTGAGCTGTTACACGGTTAAACTCCCAGTGGAGAAGGTCTTTAAATGGAACTCATTTTCTATCATGACACCTCCAGTGTGGTATTGATTAGGGGAAAGGAAAAATATGAGAAGAAGTCAGAAGCTTTCCATGCTAAGCACCGAACAGCTTTCTCTACGACTTTCTCACTGAAAACCAAGAATGGGTACCAACTTTAGACCTTTGGAAGGGTGTTTTCACCGTAATGCTGACTCTGCCGAGTGATAGTAAGAAGGGTAGGGAGCATTATCTGCCTGTTGACCAACTGCTGAAGAATTAATCAGCTTTCTAATTTTAATACATTTATTGGATGATATTATCTGGGCACTGCAGCAGTATGTAGCGTTTCATCAAAGGACTAGAAAATGTTTGGTTATGTCATATCTTGAAAAGCACCTTCGAGCACCTGAGCTGATAAACAAGTTTGGTAGTGCCACTTCTCTTAGCATTACTGATAAGTTAGTCTAGAGATGTGTGGGAGAGAAACTAGTCAGACAGCATCATATATCTTTGTTCTAACTGCATTCTAATTGTGGTTCATAGGAAAGTTAGGCAAGTCACAGCTGCAGGAGATTCTTAGATAACATATTTTGTGGCCTATTGATATTGTTATTATAAATAAGAAGTGTTTAATGAGCCAGGCATTGTTCTACTCATTTTACATGAATTATCTCATTTAATACTAATTTTTTGGATATGGAGTCTGAGGCTGAAAAAGTGAAGTCTCTTGCTTCAGATCATCTGTCTAGCTGAGTGGCAGCATGCAGATTCCAAACCATTTTTTTCTGACACCCAAGGGTACATATTTCAACACTCTCAAGTGAACTCTGAAATGGGTGCTCTTTGAAACCGTACCTCTTTTTGAAAAAATTCAGAGAAATGGTGAAAAGAGTATAATGTACTACATTATCTTTATCCACTAGGAATTTGTAATGGCCACTGTAAGAAATAAAAGCTAGTATTGGTATCAGAAAATTCACCAGAAACTTGACAATATTTTCTGGATGTTAGAGTTTTTGGCTAGAAAATAGGACACATTTCTCTAAAGTATAGCACTTGCAAAAATGTGACATGCCATGAGAAAACTGGCAAAACAACAGATACCCAGCTTATGCAAAGTGAGGTAAGACTAGCTTCTGTTGTCATATGGAGCCCATGGAAGTAGAGTTGACAAAACTTTCACAACTTAACTATTATGTGGTGATTTGGGGAATTGCATCCAAATTAATATTTTGGGGGCGAATCCTTTTTTTGTATATATGTGTGTGTGTGTGTGAATATGATGCCTCCTACTCTCCTCACCCCCAGGACAGGAAAGGAAAATGAGTATTCCAAGGGTATATTGACTTGTGTGTTGTTTTCAGGGCTTGGGAACTGTTAGAGCAATTGCTACTTATTTTATTTAGGCATCTCAATAAAAATTACATAGAGGATTATGTGATTGTTTCTTTCTCTTACCATAGAACTTTTTTTTTTTTTTTTAACAATTTATTGAAGTATATCATTGATACATGAACATACATAAACTATAAGTGTTCAGTAAACATTGTGAACTTACAAATCAAACATGCATAACATCATACAGGGCTCCCACATATCGCCCCACCACAAATACTTTGCATTATTGTGAAACATTTGTTAAGAAATTATGAAAGAGCATGATCAAAGTATTACTACTAACTATAGTTCATATCTTACTCCCCTATACTTTTTTTTTAAGGATTTATTTATTTATTTACTTTTATCCATTCTCCCCCCTCCCCCGTTTTTGCTGTTTTTGTGTCCATTCGCTGGGCAACTCTCTTCATCTCTCTTTTCATCCTTCATGCCCACTCTTTTCATCCTTCTCCTCCTGTCTTCACTGGGATTCGATCCTCAGAACCTCTGATGTGGGAGAGAGGCGTCTCACCACCTGCGCCACCTTAGTTCCTGGTTTTTCAGCACGTCTTTTCTTGGCTTTCCCTTGTGTCACTCTCTTGTTATGTCATCATCTTGCTGCATGGCTCGTGGGGCCTAGTGGTGCACCCACGCGCGGGACCTGGGGGCTCACCTGCACACCTGGTGGCCCACGTGCCTTCTATATTTTTCTTTTTTTAATTTTTACTGGGAAGTCCCAGGGATCAAACCCAGGTCCCTCCATTTGGTAGACAGACGCCCAACCACCCGAGCCACATCCGTCCCCCTGCTATATCTCTTAAGGCTGACCAAAGATACCTAGAGTTACAGTCATTTCCCGTACAGGATGGTGATATAATAAATCAGGCTTAGTTTATCACCAGTATTCTAAAACCCAGACCTAGGAAGAAAATCTAGGTCTGGGGACACAGGCATGGTTTCTAAATAGTGAATGTTTAGCCTCCCCTGATTATCAGAGAATCAGGACAGCGAGAACATTCACACCATAGAACGTTTTAAGAATTTATTTCTATGGCCCTGGTTTTAAAATACACTTGTTTGTTTAATGTTCATTCCTGTCTACCCTATGTCTACTCAATGTAGTATATATAAAAGTAATTAATTTGCCATTTATAAAATTACTCTTACCTATCTTTTCTCCTCTTAGCTTTGAAATAAGATACAGGCATCTATATACATTTCCAATCCTGAATCATTATACGTTATTGAAGATGGGAAGCTAAGATTCAGTAGAAATTGTATGATATTTCTAGGTCTTTTGGTATCCATTAGTTTCTTAAAAGTAAATCTGGCAATCAATCCTTGAGACTAAATGGAACTTATTTTTATTTTTCCATGGTAAGATTAAAAACTTAGACTTTTAAAAGTTCAAAGTTTGTTCTTTGGTAAAAAAAAAAAAATCTCAACATAAACACTGCATAGTGTCATTTGTATATGTGTCCATGTGCATTTCCATACTAAAAACACTATGAAAGACAAGAAGCCAAACAACAACAACAAAAATATGAGCCATAGTGGTTGGAATGATAAAAATGTAAATATATTAAAATAATTTTCAAGTCTTTAGAAATTATGTTGAAGCCACATTGAACACTTCAGAAAATGTCAGAAAAGTGATTGCCTAAGTCGTCATCGGAGATTTTCACTTCAGCACTGCCAGTTTAGATAAAGGTGGTTCTTGGATTGGTTCAATCGCTAGACAAAACGGGAGAAATGTTCTCAGTGCTTAAAAGGGGGTAAGCAAAAACATGTTCACAAAACCATTGGTTCAAGTGGCATCACTGCAGGGACAAGCCACTGACCAGCAAAAAGACATTTTTGATGCCCTTGTCCTAATGATGACTTCACAAGTCTGAATCACATTTGCCAGGGTCTTGTGAGAAGCAGCTCTCCTGCCCATTTTCTAATAATGAAAGAAGCCTTTAGTATCCATGGTTGTCACTTAATTCCTTTGACTCTTACTGCTATCCTTAGCTCCACTTTAAGTCCGTGTTCATGTAATTGGTTTGGTCTGCATTTGATTAGGAAGATATGTGGTAGTAAAAGCGCCCTTGTATAATTTATCCAGGATTTAAATTTTCGAAAGGAAAAATAACATATCTATATTCCAGATTTTACTTAATCTTCTGACTGTTAATTACAATTTTCCTTTTTTAATAATAGCAAGTACCTATTCTCTACTACTGTTCAACTGTTCAACTCTTTTTAATTAAACCTTGTTTGTTGTCTAGAATATTGACCTCAACTTTAAAAATTTCTGCTAATGAGAAACTTTTGATGATACAGAAAATGAATCATTTTCTCATGTTGTAATTCAAAAAGAGGTAAAAAAGAAAAGTAGTAGTCTATTTTTTTTTTTTATTGTGGTACTGTCCATGACCTGCTTTCCTTTCCTGACTTTCAAAGTGGTGAGAGTGATGAGGAAGCTTCCATCATTTTTTATCCTTTCCTTTGCTTATAGTAGCTCAGTTTCCAAAGTTAGAAACTCACAGGTGAGAGGTTCAGATCGGTGACTTTAGCGAATATTTCTATTAACAGCAACAGGGAATACGATTAGGGGAAAGTCAAAGTGGAGCCTATCCGGTGGGAAGGTGGGGGGGAGGCAGGGGCAACAAAACTTTATTTATTGATTCTTTGATCTGTCTCAGTTTGAAGTTTGAATGGAACAACAAGTACATTTATAAACCAATTCAGTCTGTTTTCTGTAGGAAGCACAAAGCATTTCATGTCTTGCACACTAGACACATTCATCCAGGATTTTTTCAAATGTCTTTTTTTATTCTTACCCAAATATTTTAAATGAAAACTTCCAAGACATTAAAATGTCATATTCATAATCGATGTCAATGCTGCTTTCCAAGAAATCCTCTTTTATTTAATGTTTGATCCCCATTTCAGTCTTTTCTCCCCATCTGGCAGTTGTCACTTAGGCAGATGGCCACCAGCTGGGAGGGCAGCCTGCTTCATCTCCCTCCTGGATCCAGGGCAGCCCAGTGGAACTGATGTGAAAGTGCCCTGCATCATTCCATTAGCCAGTCGGCTGGCTCAGACACTGCCTTGTCATCACCTGAAGCCTCCCTGATGGACTTCCTTTATGAGTTTGGGATCTTATGACATTGCATTTTCTGATGTCATGGTGTCCCCTATTAATTTCATAGACGAGAATATAGCTAGTATATTGATACAATCCAACATAGCCAATTAAGAGAGCACACATTAAAGCACTGAATTCCATGAATGAAAAGATGGAGAAATAGAAAAACGGAGAATGAGGTTTTAAAGAAATATGTCCTGCCTTACTTCCAGACACAGTTTGTTGTTGAAGGAATAGGCTTACTCTAATATATGCCAATATTACTGTGATGGCTTTCCCACAATTATTTAAATACAATTTTTCATTAAGTTAAAATAGTCTTCATGATGCATGAATGTCTTGTTTTTAATAGATGCCCTGTGCTGCTAAGCTTCTGAAAGAAAGTCCTGTTATTTTAAAAGACTGTCTTGTGACTCTTGGTTCTTACTGACAGTTCACACGTGAAAATTACTCTTTATTTATTTCATAGTTGCAGCTGGTCTTTGAGCAGCCTGTGCTGCTTTCATCTTTATCCCTGAGCCTCTGGGTGAGACAGAGAAGACCTGGTTCTGCAGAAGAAACTGTTCTTTTTACAAACACCTGTCATTTTCTACTTTTCTTTTCCTTCGTATTATAGATACATGTTCATTGAGAATAAAAAGAAAACAACAGAAGATGGAATAAAATTAAAATGCAGAGTTAATCCATGTTTGTATATTCGTGCATTTTTTTTGTGTGTGTATATATATATATATATATATATATACACCTGCACAGACAGAGGTGGGTGCGTGTGCACGTTTGTGCACACACACACACACACTTGAGTGGGTTCCTTGTGTTTTATCAAATCCAGTTCAAACTATATATACATTTTTTTTCCTGTTAATATTATATGATATGAATGCTACCATGTCTCCAAAAATCTTATAGTTTTTAATAGGTGCATACTTTCCAGCTTATGGATAGACCATGCTTATTTAAATATTCTTTTAGTGTTAGATATTTACGTTGTTCCTGGTTTTTAAACTTATAAATGACACTTTAAAACAAAATACATTTCTCTATTGTTTTTTGGAGCATTGTTTCAAAATTCCTAGAAGTAGATTTTCTGGGCCCAAAATTATGTACAATTTTAAGACTTGGAAAATTTTATCCAAATTTCTCAAAAAGGGAAAATCTACCAACAATGAATGAGAGTGCCTGAAAATATTCTATTTTTGGTTGTTAAACGTGATGCTAGCCCAGCTGCCCTTTTCTTTACCTTCAGCCTATGGCTGTGCTACAACTTTGAAGTTGTCTCAGAGCATCCTTGGGTTTTTCCTCTTGTTTTGGAACTCTCAACTGCAGCAATTCAAGGTCAGCTCATCACACCTGAGCTCAGTGGGAACCTTATTGCCCTCTGTTGTCTGCACACATGCAGGCCAGAATTTGATAAGAATAGTTTCACAGATGGTAGAATGCTCATAAAACAAATCCATTTTTTCACTATTTTCAGTTGTGGTTGATGAGGCTGACCTAAGATGTACATTGACATTTCTGAACCGTGATTTCCTTGCCAATGCAACCAGGATGAATATTTCATAACAACATATGTCTCTCTCCTTCATAACACGTGGCACAATGTAATTTTAGATTTATTCAAGTTCGTGTTTGAATAAGCTGTGTCATGGAAACTATGTTCCATGTGGGACATTTCATGAGTAAGGAACATCTAGTCTGGTTTCCTATTGTGTTCCCCAGCACCTGACACAAGGCCTGGTGCTCAGTCATTGCCAATTCAATAAGTGAATAAATGGATCCATGTTATTTTAAGAATCAGATGAAATGAATGTGTCTGAAAGCACTTTAAATAATAAAAATGACTCTAAAGTAGATACTACTGTCCTCTTCTAAGGCGGTGGTCCTCAAACGTTTCTGTGCTTTAGATTAACCCTGAAGTGTTATAAAATTGCAGATGCCTTGCCCACTCCCAGACATTCTGATTCTAATGCAGGTAAGCCCTGACAGGAGGTTGACAAATCTCTTGTTTTAAGGTGCCTCCAAGTCTGAAACCTATGCCCTTGTTCCACTGAGGTGTGCTGTATCTGATGCGGCGGTCTTGGGTGGGCTTCACAGACACCTCTGAAATTTCCTGAGTTGAAATCAGACCATGCAAGCTGAGAGGAATTAAACCCACTTATAGATGAGGAAACCAAGGCTTAGGAAATTAAACAGCTTGCCCAAGTTCATTCAGCAATACAGAAACAAGATTTATGTTCACATCTGACAGATTCCAAAGCCCATACTCTCTTGTCTCTCCCTTTGCATTACTTAGAGGTAACTAACTAAAAATATCAAGAGCCTAAAATATTAGTCATTTGATTATTGGGTGGAAGTGTAAAATATAGCTTCTTGACAAGTGAGTTAATTCACAAAGTCATTGCGCAAATATTTACCGAGTGCCTATTGTTACCAGGCATTGCCTATAAGCTTAACATTACACAGGCACAAGTTTTCATCTGCCAGCTTCTCAAAACAAAACATACTGGCCATTTTTTCCCCAATGCTCCATTTTTTGTTGTTGTTGTTGTTCTATTTTTGGATGTTGTCTAGGCCTCCAAGTTTGACTTACTGTTATTCATTCAAAAAATGTTTATTGATCCTCTATTCTGTTATTTCAAGCCGAGGATACAAATATGAATGAAAAATGCCTACTGGTTTCCAAGACTTCACACACTTCAATGACTCTGTTTCTAATTGGGAAAGAAAAGGTTTCCATTATGCAGGATGAGAAGTATGGGAACATAAGTGGGTATGGAGGAGTGGTGAAAGGGAGACAATGCCAGTTTCAGAATCGTTGAGATTGAAATTCCCATGGGACTCTAGGTGGAGACTTCCGGTAATTGGATACATAGGTTTGGAGATTAAGAATGGGATCTTGAAGGACATGATCTAGGGTCACCTGTGTATAGGTGAGTGTTGATGAGAGTCCTTTCTTGGAGTCTGTGTAGCCTAAGGAAAGAAGAGAGCAAGAATAGAGCTGTAAGGGTCGCTCACATTTAAAGACCTGGTGGAGGAAAGGAGACAAAGATGACTGAGAAGGAGTTTGTAATTGAAGAAAGAGATAAAACTCCATAGAGTGATGTCTCAGAAATCATGAGAGGAAAGATATCCAAGAAAGACGATGTTGAGAAACAAATGGAAATTAGGATGGAGAGAGGGGAACATTGAATTTTTCTCTCAGGAAGCTTGGCTGTGAAAGCAATTAGTGAGAAGGGATGATGCATGGATGGCGACTTTTTGTAGGCTTGCCATAGGATAGGGTAATATGTGGGCTAAGTCCAGAGGTCCATAAATATATCTCTTGTTTTGAAGAATGGTCATTTGTTATTTGTATATATTCTTGTTTCAGAAGCAAAATCACCAGAAAGCAATAATTTTTGACTTCTTCCAAAACTTTTGATGATGTTAGCTGCTAAACTGGGAGGATTTTCCAGATGTCTGAAAGCATATTTCCTACTCTTCTTGTATCCTGTGGTACATCTGCCTAAACACTTGATGCAAACTTTTCTCTCTCTTTTTTTCTTTTACTGTGAGGGCGAATTGTTCAAAGAAGACATTATTTAATATATACACCAAATTCAACTGCAGTGGAGATGATATCTTAATGTGGATGTTAACTTGACTGGAAAACCTTGTTTACTAGTTTTTGAGATGCAATTGACATAGAAATCATAAGATTCTCTTTATGTTTCTTGTGTGTGGAGCAGCATGTCCCCTGCACTGTAATAATGTTGAGAACTGTACTGCAAACATTTGTACAGAGTTTAGAGAATCTGAAAGGATTCTGACCAGTGTCTTGTTGATCAAAAGCTAAGTCCTGGGTCTTTCAGTATTAGCAGTGGCTTATGCAGATACTGGAATGACTGTCATGTATGGTAGGTCTTAGTTATTTTGTAAGAATGCCAATTAAGTGAACCATATTTGATAATAAAAAAGTGGTTTACATATTTTGTGTAGTGAGGAAGATATAAATAAATAAATGATATTCTTATACTTACAGAACTGATGCTATTTCTCCATTTTAAAGGGTAAAAGAGTCTGTGGATATTTTTGGCTATGTCTTGCTTGATAAAGAAGTGAAAATCTATCCAATATGTTGGCTCTCTTAATTAGAATCTTTGATACTAATAATATATAGGTAAGGAGTATTGTACTGTCTATTAAAGTGACACTTAGCCTTTGATAACTGTTGTTTGGTTAGCTACATTAGGTTAAGTTAATGTGTAATAGGGGTGCCACCAAGATATTGAGGTTAAGTCCAACTTGGCCACCCTCTATACATGTTCTACCTTGAGGACCCAAACATCTAGCTCCTCACTCTGTCCATGGTTAACAAGCTTTGGTTGAAAGTTTAGTTAAAAATAGGGATATTTTTATTTGACGTAAGTTGTGCCTTCACCAAGCTTGAATCTTTTGTCCTTTTAAGAAATTTTCTCTGGTTCATTCTGTCCATAGTTGAGAACCTATTAATCTCGTTTTCCGCTGCTTTTATTTTTTTCTTGTTTACCTATTTTTACTAACATTTTATTTTTGTAGCAGGCTTATAGGTTTACCAGTAAGTGTTTGATATGCAGATTCATTTTTTATTGCCGTCTGTTTCTGTGAAAGCTATTTAAGTGCTAAGCAGTTGCCTGAATGATGTTCAGGTCTGCATAGGGGATAATTTTGGAAATCAGCATCCCACAAAGACAAATACTCTGTTACTTGATACAAAGATCATATACAAATTAGCTTATTTAGCATTTCATTGTGATACCACCCCAAGTGTGCCATCTGTATCTATGAGAGTTCTGAGAATGTTCAAGATTGATTGTTAATAAGCATTTTCTTGTTACTAAATTATCTTTCAAACCTATCCAGAATATTATGAGATTAAGATTATAGCTCAGCAAAATTTATTTAGAAATGTAAATAATCTCCTCTCCTCTAGATTATTATTATTTTTACGAGTTCAGCTCTTTATTGACGTTTTACAAAAGAGGGGTCTAGTCAAAAAGACCAAAGTCCATGTTGTTATCTGATTCCCCAGATTCTTCTTTCTTTGCTTCCATTTTCTTCTCCTTAGCTGGGGCAGCAGTCATGGTGGGAGCAGGACCTCCAGCTGGTGCAGCACCTGCTGCTGGGGCAGATCCACCAGCCCCTACATTGCAGATGAGGCTCCCAATGTTGACGTTGGCCACGGCCTTTGCAAACAAGCCAGGCCAGAAATGTTCAACATTTACACCAGCTGCTTTAATGAGGCCGTTGATCTTATCCTCCGTGGCAGTGTCTCCATCGTCGTGGAGTATGGGGTTCGAGTAGATTCAGGCAAGCTGGGAGACGGAGAACGCGGTGCGAGGGAGGGTTTGGCACGGTGCTAGTCACTGGATGTAGTGAGGGCCTCACCTTAGAAGAACTGAGCACCTTAGCGGCAGCTGAGGAAAGGGGATCTAAGTAGTTTTAAGTCTCTCTGCCTGCATGTACAAAAACTGCAGCAAAGTTAGGTATAATCAAACATTTCAACGGGCTCACGTCCCAAGAGTTCAAGGGGAGCAGCAACTGGTGTTTCCTTGCCATGCTCACAGTTCGTCAACTGAACAGAGCATAGAGGAAGTCATGAATCTTTCAGTCAAGCCTCATTTTGCCACTTTTGGCTCTTCCCAGTCTCTGCCTCTGGCTTCATTTGATCTAGAATATTCTTGGAAGGGATGTCAAAATCCAGTCATTTTAACCAAATCCTTTCTTACTCAATTTTAACCACCCCTCATCTCCCCATTACATTTGCATGTGCTTTGGTGATGTTGAGTGAATGTCCCCTCCTTGAATGCTTATTTTTTTCTAACTTGTCTTACAGCTAATTGTTTGTCTGTTTCACCTTCATATTTTAAGCTACTTGAGAGCAAATACTATCTTTAAGTCATCTGTTACCATCTGTGCCATTATTTTTTTGAAATAATTTCTTTTTATTCAATTAAAAAATTAAAACATGCAATTATTTCTCATTTAATATAAAGTTTGATAAAGCAAGAGGTCAATAATCAGATGGTCAAACAGATCGCCTCTAATCTCTCCCACTTGCTTTGTTCATTTAACAATATATCATGTACTGCCATCTAGGGCAGTATATATAGACCAACTCACTATATTTAATGTACAATATTTAAAAAAATCTATTCCCCTGTTGACTAATATCAGATATTTTTCCAGATTTCTTGTAGCTGTTACTATTGTCGTTTGGCCCCATAAAAGATACCACAATAAATATCCTTAAACATAATGTCTTTTCTTACATTCATCTCCACAGTCTAGCTTTTAAAGGGGAACCACTGGATCAAAGGGTATCTGTATTTTTAACTTGAAAGAGATATTTCCAGAATATTTTTTAAAGAAGATGTTGTAATTCGATCATTTACCACAAATATGTGAGAGGGTCATTTCCCTTTATTTTTTCCAGAACTGGATGTTATTTCTTTTCTAAATATTGATCCTCTTGTACTTAGAACAGACTTTTATGCAGCAAATGCTCAAATATTTGTTAAATAATTCACTTCAGTACTTCAAAGCTGCATTTTTCTTTTAGTCTTTTAATAAAGTCATTTTTCTTTATTCACATTTAGAATCATGCTCTTTATTCATAATATAATTTCATAAGTATGAACTTGGATACAAATTTAGATAAAAGTATGTTAGTATTTATTTTTGCATTTGAACATGAACATCTCTGAAATTGTTCTCTGTTGCTTCCCACCCC
>JAQZBX010014414.1:0-38664 GCA_029593785.1 Cabassous unicinctus
GCTTCAGACTTCCCACGGTGCCCGTGGCGCTTGGAATGAATCCCACACCCTGCTTCTCACAGCCCCTGCGGCCGTTGTCTGGCCCCAGCCCACCTTGTGGAAGTCCTCTGCTTCGATTCGCCCCTTGTTCACTCTGCCCAGGGCACACTGCCCTTTCCCTGCCACCCACAGGCTTTCCCCCTGCTATTTCATCTGCTGAGCACACGTTTCCCTCCTGCTGGTCCTTCAGCCCTCACTCTGATGCCATCGCTCTGAGAGGAGTAAAGAAGTTCCCTGCCCCCACTGGCCACTGGCCACCACATTGCTCTACTCTGTTTTCTTGACAGCATTTACCAGGGCCTGAAACCATCTTATTTGCTTTGTATCTGCTTGTTTATTTGTTCATTCATTCGCTCGTGTGTTGCACTTTGAGCACGATCATAGGTTTCCTACCTACTATCCTCAACTTCCAGAACAGTGCACGGTATGTAGTAGGCACTCAACAAATATTTTGTGAGCCCCTAATTTCCTGCAGCATACCATTTAGCCTTTTATAAATATCTAGCTGCTTTATAGCTAGGTATCTTTTCCTAAGGGCAAGGAGCATCCTTTCTTTCACTTTACGTCTTGGTCTCTTGGTGCCCAGCACGTGACAGTTCCCTGGGATTGTTGGTTGATGTTCTTTGTAAATGTGAGCTCTGTGAGGAGGGCCTGGATGCGTCCATGCCGCCCCTGAATCTAGCACTGCACTCTGCCTTCGAGCCGGTACCTCTGATAGACGCCCACAGTCATAATAACACCTTCCTTCTCCCACATTGGGCTTTGCTTTGAAATTTTTCAAAGTGCTTTTAACTTTCTCCTATTATCTATCCCCCTCAACTCTGTTGTGGGGGAAACAGGGCAGAGAGCATTAGCCCCATTTGATGGATGATGCAAATGAAGCAGAGACAGGTTAAGTGGCTTGCCCAAGTCGCACAGGTAATTAATGGCAGAACAAATCCCCTGATTCCTAGCCCCGTGCCTTTTCCTTCAGACCACAGAGCAGCTGCCCCGTGCGCCTCCCCTCAGAGGCCGAGGAGCCCAAACCTGATATTATGGGCACAAAGCTTTTAGCACACCGGTGGAGGGCAGGATGCTATGTGGTTAGGTGGGCTCCGAGTATGTGTGTGTCTAATTGCTTTTCATTTCCTTTCCTTTCATTCATATGGTCACTCATTCACTCAGGCAGACATTCATTCAAGAAGCATTCATTGAGTGCCTCCCACATCCTCTTTCTGCTTGGTACAGTGGAGGGCACTGGGGAAGAAGGTGGGAGTGGCTCACGTTGCCTCAGCCCTCCAGGGATGGACCTATGATCCAAACTGAGCTCATCAGGTGTTTAAAAGCTAAATGGGGACAGAAAAGTTCTCTTTTGGGGGGTAGATTGAGTTACGTATCCCAATTCAGACATGCTCTTAATCATCACATTCTCATGGGTGTGAGCCCAATGTAAATAGGACTTTAAGAAGATTTTATTTTTAGTTAAGGTGTGCCCCAACTGAATGAGGGTGGTTCTTAATCTTGATTACTGGAGAACTTATAAAGAGCCAGAAGCTGGAAGTCAGCAGAAAACCAGAAGAGCAGAAGAAGGAGAAGATATTGCCATGGGACAGGAAAGCCAAGGCACCCCAGGGAAGGCCAGCAGCCAGCAACAGAGCGCTACATTGTTCGGGGAGAAAGGAAGCCTTGCCGATATCTTGATTTGGGGCATCTTTTAGCCTCAAAACCATGAGCCAATAAATTCCTGTGTTTAAGCCAGACCATTGTGTGGTCTTTGTGATAGCAGCTCAGGCTAATCAGGGCAGTAGGGTATGCTCACTGAAAGGGAGTGAGCACAGGCTGCCCCCAGCCTCGTCCCTGTCCCTGTGTGGGGAGGGAATGAAGTCAACAGGTAGAGCCCAGACATGGAGAGGGAGAGTCGGGACAGTGACCGAGCCCCTGGACCAAGTACTTCTGAGGGCTATGGGCATCAACCCAATGCTCTTGACTTATGCTCTCCTTCAGCCCCACTGAGTTGTCCATGACCACCCACCTGCTCACTTTATCTACCTGGCCATGAAAACCATGAGTTCTTCCGGCAGGCCTTCAAGCAGGGCAGGCTTCCTTTTGTGTGGGGGTGCAGGAAGTAGGGGAGGGGGGACCCATTAGGCAAAAATAAGGGGCCAGTTTGGAGGAAGCTGTCTTGGAATTCTGCTTCATCCCAAACAAGATTCTTAGCAGGGCTATCAGGTTGTGTCCTAGGCCCCATCATGTGTATACGCCATCTGTTAGTTGTATCATATTAGGTGCAGTCCTTAAAAATTTCCATTCAATGGGACATACATATGAAATGGTTTATTTAGTTTTCTAGTTATTATTTATACTCCATCAATGCTCAATTTCCCATTTCCATTCCTCAATTACAACTTACATAGATTCCATAACTTTCAGATCACTTTGAATTATTAAAGCTCTGTTCAGTTTAAAGTATAATCTCCAGTTGAGTTTGAATCGCATCTCTTAGCCTCTCCCCAGGAAGGCTGGAGAACGACCCCTGTCTCCCTTGAGTGTGGTCCCAGATCAGCGATGGTGGATGGGGTGGGGGTGGGGGGGAGGCTGTCCAGGTTCTGAGAAAACCCCAGCTCCCTCTCTCTTCAATGCCCAGCTCCTCCAGGGGGTGGGAGCAGGGAGGGTCCCAGGGAGAGGGACAAGTGGCCTTTTACCCAACAGGTGCTGGGGTGTCCTCTCTCTGCTGGCTCTTGCTGCTTCTCTGTCTGCCTCTGACAGGCCAGCAATGCTAGGTGGCAAGTATCCAGTGTGCTGCTCTCTCGTGGCTTCCTGTGAGCTCTCTGGGGAACCCCAAGGGGCCTCTCAATGCACTTTCTTTAGATCTGGGAGAGCTGACGCAGCCCTGGGCTCCGTGTTCCCAGCCTGTCACCTCTTTACCTTGGGGGGAGATCCACCTCACAGCAGACAATGTGAAATGAAATGCTTCACCTTCTCTCTTTCTCCCCCACTCTGTAAAACTGAATTTATGACTGTTTTCACCAAAGTGGTCCCCAAACACTTTCCTGGCATGTTCTCTGTGACCATGTGTTTCTTCACCTTCATTTATTCATTCAAATCTTCAAGAAGAGGGAGGTATACTTTTCAGGAGCTTGTTGGAATTTTATTGGTAAGAATAACACAGATGCAATAACCAGACACCCAGACCGAACAAAATCCCATCAAATGCTTCACCGCACCTGGGTAGAGATAGGCAGACAGTGTTCAGAGCATCATTAAAGATGGACTCAAGAGCTAGATGGCCTGAGTTCAAATCCAGTATTGCCACTTATTAGCTGTGCAACCTGGGCAAGTTACCTCACCTCTCTGTGCCTCCGTCTCCTCACCAATAACCTGGGGATAATAATAGTACTTCCCTTGCCCGGTTTCTAAGAGGATTAAATTAGGTGATATATTTAAAGCACTTAGAACAGAGCCTAGTGCATAGTAAGTACTCAATAAGTAGATTATGTGTGGTGAAGGCCAAATGCTGATTCTGTGCCGGGGGAACTTGGCAAGACTGAGGAAAGAAGCAGCTACCTGGGAGTGGAGGGGGAGGGCCCTGGGTGGCTGTCAGGTTTGTGTGAACCTGCTGCCAGGGGAGTAGGGGTGCCATGAGCATCTCTGCCCCCAAAAGGGCCTGTCTGCCTCAAAGGCCCCAACTGGAAACGTGCCAGGGGGTGAGATGAGCAGAGTGGTGGAAAGTGAGCCCATCCAGCAACCAGGACACCCCGGAGGCAACAGCCGTGGTGGCCAGAGGGGGCATGACAGCTGCATGGCACAGTCTTGGTGCCCCACCCACAATCGGAGGTGTGGAGGGGCCTCCTGCCAGGGCCCAGGGAGGTGACAGGAGAGGGGAAACTGACAGTGCAGTGGCAGAGGGCAAGGGCCTCCCTGCCCAGGCAGAACACTGTGCCAGACCCCAGGACCAGGAAACTAACAGAGGCGTGGACCCAGCCCCGGGGAGCCCCGGGGAGCCCACTCCTGGGAGGATGTTGGACAGGATCTGCATTCCGCCTGGAGCCCAGGAAGAGATGCAACTTGCCCAAAGGTATACAGGCAGGTGAGGCAGAGCCAGGACTGGAGCCTACATCTTCAGCCCAAGTGAAATCTAGGCCTCTTTCATCCACAGGAGGGAAAGTTGTCTGGGATAGCAAGAAACGGGAGCCAGGGATAGAGTGGCAAATTTTCCAGGAAGGCCAATGCCCACCATTCCCCCAAGGACTCTGCCGCTGGCCCACACGTGCCCACGGAGGCGCTGTGGCTCCCGGGGCTCGGCTCTGCAGAGAGCCAGCCTGTAAAGCTTTCCACAGCATCTGCCACGAATACCCCCGACATAATAATTTCTTTGACCTCCACCACATGAGTTTCTGAAAAGAACAAAACAGCATCATTCCCTGGCATTTACAGTTTAAACCTTTCCTATTCAAGTTTCTAACAAAAAAAGCCACCAACCCATTCTGGCCGTGATTAAAATTCATAGGCTTGCTGCAGAGAACAGATGCAGAAGCAATTTTAGGCCAGTCATATCCCAGGTCTGCAAAATTAATTTGACAGGTTTGCATTAAAGCACTGATCAATATCCACTTTAGAGCGGCAGAGGCTAACTGAGAAAAAATAAGTGACCGGAGTGTTACCAGACGAGAAAAAATGAATCTTTGAGACTTTTTTCCCTCTAAGCTTGCACCTACATCAGGAGTCCTGACCTCAATCCATTGATCGGCTGCAGTTAACATGACAAAAGGCCCGGCAGATAGACCGTCTCGGCCTACCAGGGAACAATCACCCGGATACACTAAATGTTTGACAGAGTGACTAGACTGCGGAATTAGTCTTGCCTTTCCGAGGTCCGCCACCAGCCCTGTCTTCCTGACTCCTCCCCCTCCCTTCCCGCGAGCCATTTGCAGAGACCCGAGTTGTCCTAAAACTTCCTCCCACGGATGGTATAAGGAGCCGGTCCCGGGGAAGCAGAGGCCTGGCTCAGTTTAGCCACCAAGAAAAAGGAGGCAATCAAGAGCAAAACCTTTCTTTAGCCAGCACCTGCAAATGGCTCGCGGCAGCCAGGTCCCCCGAAGGGTTTCAGGGGAGGCCGACCCCACCAAATGGTGACACCCAAATGGGCGTGGCGGTGTGGGCTCCAGCTGGCTTTTTTATTTTATTATTTTATTTTACCTTTTGGTGTGTAAGAAATGTGTTTCAAGTTCAGCATCTCCTCTGAATCTTGGTTGTTCTGTTCTTAGGCCTGGTTGCCTTCCTGTCCTCTCCTCCACCCCGCTGCCAATTCACATTTTGCCAATAATGCAATGAATCTCAAATGAGCACCCACTAAGGATGGGACTTGTGCTGGGCATGGATATGCAGGATAAGCATTCCTGAGGTCAAGTTCAACCCTCGTCTTCTCCTTGAAGGTTTTCCTAAGGGAAGGCACTTTTCCCTACCTCAGGTCACTTAGCTGGTGGCAACCAGACTGTTTAGTGCTTGACTACATAGGGCAGTGCCACCTGGTAGAAAAACAATGTGTCAGAAATGCAAGCACAGGTGCAATTTAAATTTTTCTAGTAGCCACATTAAAAATATAAAAAGAAACAAGTGAACTTAATTTTAATAACATATTTTATTTTATCCAGTATACCTAAATACAATCATTTCAACAAGTGATGAATATAAAAAATTATGAATGAGATATTTTCCAATCTCTCTTGGGACTAGCCCTATTTCAGGTGCTGCCAAGCCACAGGTGGTTAGTGGCTGCTGTGCTGGGCAGAGCAGAGATAGAAATGGAGGCTCAGTCTGGGTTTCATTTGGACATCACAGGTGGGGCCTATCCTATCATTTCCATCCTCCACAGCATCTGAATAAAGCAAAGTAATGTAGCCCTCATTCGTGCCTCTAGTGGTTAAATGCCCTGTTGATAATAAACACTGACATCCCCAGCCCAACAGAGGGGCCACGCTGCTCAGATAGACATAAGACCGTGGGCAGGCTGTGGGCAGGCTGTGGGCAGTGGCATGTCTTAGTCCTCCATTAACCATGGTACCTAGCACAGTGTGTGGCCCTTACAGGCTACATCATCTTTTAATTAAATATTATAGAGTGGTATGCAAATGTGAAGTCTTACTGGTATTTGTGCTCTTATTTACTGTGGAAACACAAGGGCTGTGTTACAATTCCAGGGCTCTGTGTCTGCGTGTGGGCAATAACCCTCTCTGATCCTCTACCCCCACCCAAGAGAGCCGATATTCCTTCTTCAGTTTTGATCACAGGCAACATTGCAGAAATCCTGAGTGATGGGTGACCTCATCTGACTGGTCCAGTAAATAAGGAGAGGACTAGCCATAATGTGGACTGGATGCTGTGTCAGTAAACCTTCCAGGGTCCCAAAGAAGTAGGCCACAAGCATCAGATAGAAAGTGCTTGGGAAAAGAACCTGCCGGTAGCTAGAAGAGGGATTTCTCAGAGGCTGGGGCTGGAATCACCTGAAGGCTCTTTCTCTCACGTGTCTGGCTCCTGGACTGGGATGACTCAAAGGCTGAGGTTGCCGGCTGGAGCACATGGCCTCTCCATGTGGCTTGGCTTCCTTACAACACGGAGGCCTCAGAGTAGAGGAACTTATTACGTGGAGGCTCATTTCTCCATGTGTGCGTGTTCCAGTGAGCAACATAAAGCTGCATCGCCTTTTATGACCTAGCCTGGGAAGTCACACAGTGTCACCCTCTATTGATGGAAGCAGTCAGAAGCCCAATCCTATTCAAGGAGAGGGGACATAGGCCCCACCTGTCAATGAGAGGAGTATCAAATCATTTTGGGTCCATGTTTTAAAAGCACCACAGCTTTTCCCAAACTCAGTTTCTTTATCTGCAAAGTGAAGGTGATAATACCAACCTTGTAAGACTGTTGTGAGGATTACATTAGGTAATCAGTTAAAGTGCTCAGTGCAGTGCCTTGCGTATGGTAACCGCGCAATAAACGCCAGCATTTATTGTTGTTAGCAGCAGTGGCAAGTGGAGCAGTCACCACACACTTCCTGACAGCCTCTGCTCTAAGGGCAGGTGTACCCAGCCTCACGCTGGGCGCTGAGAGGGAAGCCTGGAACCCATTCTCTGCCATCAGCTTGGGGAAATAAGATGCAGACATATGACAATCAGCAATTAAAAGTTAAATGATGTAGGAGAGACTCAATATTGACAAGTTGAGAAATGGGAGAGGGAAATGTGAGCCCCTCTGGTGAGAGAAGGCTTTACAGAGGAAGTAGAACTTGAGTCGGATCTTGAAGGATTTAGAATGGGCAGGACAGAAAGAGGCCAGACTTCTGGGTGACATATACTGACACACAAGAAACAGAGGTAGAGCTTGGCAAGTTCCCAAGATGATATGGACAACAGCCCTTTGCAATGGTTTTAACCTCTTTTAGCTTCCCCAGCAGTAAGATGGAGATGAAAAAGAGTGCCTCAATAGTGGAAATCCATTTGTCTGTCCTTCTAGCTAGCCTTCCTCCCTTCCTCCCTCCCTTTTTTCCTTCCTTCCATCCATCCAATAAATCCTATCAAGCCCAGCTCTAGATATTAAGGATGTAAAGACAAGACAACCTTAGTTGTCCTGTGGTCTTCTTCTGGGGAGATATTTAAAGGAATCTTTAAATATCTCCTTTGGTGCAAGTGTATTTTTCAGCTCCCCTCTTTGTGCTATTATGTACTCCATGTGTGAGTAGGGCAGGCTGACACCTTGCCATCTGTTTATAGTTGAGCTGATGAACTGTACAGTTTGTTTACAGAAACTAATTCTGATCCAGCAAATGAAGGAGGAGGAGATAAACAGATCCATTAGGTACCATTTAAATATTACTTACTTTACTATGGACTTGATATCCGGCTTTCTTATTGAATCCAGTTAAATAGGTGTTTTTAGCTCCATTTAATAGACAAGAGCTCAGAAACTTGAAATAAGCAACCTTAACCAAAGACAATCAGAAGTGGGTGCCAGGGTTGGTATTTGAAGCCAAGTGGGTCTGGCTCCAAAGTCCAGGGTCTTTTTCATGAGCCCCTTGGTCCCTGGAGCACCCTGATGCTGGTAGGTTCAGTGCAGGTGCTGCCACTTTCATTCCTTCAGTTAGTGACTAGAGGGGGTCAATTGGACCCATCTTTCCTACATAGCTAGGATGCCTCTGACGCACCATCAGGAGAAATTGTCTCATTTGGGTTCCATAAATGGGTTACATTTCCCCTGCAGTAGAAAGTGCATCTCTTGTGGGCAGGGACTGACGTGCCTAATTCTGTACACACACACACACACACACACACACACACACACACGCACACACACATACAGTGGTAACTTTACTCCTATGGGAACATTCTCAAAATGTTGGTTGGTTTCAATTGAATTTTTCAGTAGTGAGGCTGAGTTTTCACGGATCCACCCGCACTTCTGACCCATTTTCACTGTGATCAGTGACTCCTGTTTATGAGATTTATTAGCACCTGATTGTGAAGCAGACAAAGCAAAGCTCACGGGCCTTTGGGGGAATGAGCTACTCCTGTGGCTTCATTTGGTACCGTAGGTTTCCCCTGTGGACCAAGAGCGTAAAATAGTCAGCTCAGAACCTGTTTCTATCTCCTTGGCACTGCTTCCAGCGTCAGCTCTTGGCACATCTAAAATAGGGTAGTCCCTCTCCTCCAGATGTGAAGGCCTCCGGAAAGCAGTAGGGATTGTGAAAACTCAAAGGCCTTCTCCTTGTCAGAAGCCCCAAGCACAGTGGCCCCTGCGTCTAGCAGCCTCATTGGTGGGCAGCAGGCCTCCTCAGCAGATCCGACTCCCTGGGTGTGCACCAGGTGTGTTTCCTAGTTTTTCAGTGGATACAAATGACCACCTTTGGGTGTGCACATTGGGAGAATTATTGTTTAATATTCTGATGCAGCCACCAATCCAATTATTGGCTGCATTTTTCTGAGTGTAGTCACAGATCCCCCAGCCATTCTTCAGAGGTGGTAATCTCATGAGGCTTAGAGAGGTACAGGATCGATGTGCGGGTCAGTAGCAGGGTCAGACCAGGGAGGTGTCTACCTATTAACCTTCCATTTTGGCAACCAAACAGCCATACCCAGTACACATGGCAGGTCCTGGAACCTGTCACTATTAATATTGTCACTGATGCGAGGTGGCTGGGGTTTGCCTAAGCTGTTTCAATGACAATATCACTGTTGCTCAAATCACAGAAACAGACGAATAAAATGTGGGGAATGGGGACTTGTTAGGTTTGGGAAGTGGGGAGAAGATGGAAGATAGGTTGGGGGTCAAAAGTTAGTGTAGCTGGAAGAGTTCTAGCCTGGATAGAGTGATATAAGGGGCTCTGGGTAGAGCCTCTTGCATTTCTGCCATGCAGACATTCATTCAGGCACACATCATTCATTCATTCAGCAAGCTTTTATTTGAATCTATTTTTATAATAACTTTATTTCAAATTCAAAAAAAGTAACGGAAAAAGGCAGCTCAAGAAGTTATGGGAGCATTACTCCTAAAAATTTCTTTCCTGTTACCTCATCTAATTCCAGCTTCTAATTCAATTGTTCCTTCAGAGTTCAGAAAGATACAGAGATGAACACAGATTAGTTAAATGACATAGTCAAGTTCTCCTTATTAATGAAAGAAATGAAAAAATGCTTAATCATATTCATATCTCACAAAATCAAACCCCATGTTCTTTTTTTTACCTTTAGCATTAATACAGTAACAACTTTGTTTCTGTTACAAAAACATTACATTGTTGTTAACTATATTCTATGAATTAAATTGACTCTTAGGATGCTCTACCCCAATTTTAGAGATCACGTAGGAATATACAGTAAATAGCATAGCTCCTATTTGCAAGTCTAGTTAGATGAGAGCACAAAGAGTCAAAACACAAGGGAGATTGTGTTAAGTGCCGTAAGAGAAGGTCCACAGCAGGGAAGGGAGTGTTCAGAGGAAGCACTAATTGTTCCAGCAGGAGGAAATCATGGAGGGCTTCCTGAAGGAGGTGACACAAGAGTTGTCTTGTGGAAAGAGGTTTATGTGAAAGAATAACAACCAAATCCACAAGTGGTCTGCAAATAGCACCTGCCCTGCCTACAAAAATAGCCATACCACCTTCCCCTGATTGGAGCAGAAGCACTGGCCTCACACTTTCCCCACTGCTGCCACTGGCAGGGACCTCCCTATGGGTGGAAAAAGGGCTTTGCACGGGAGAATGGACCCCTGAGAGAACACAGCTTCCAGGCTCTGAGACCAAGTTACCTCTATTTCCCAGCCCAGCCCAGGCCCCAGCCCTGGCCAGCTGGTCCCAGAGCTATGCTGTCAGTTGTCAGAGCAGGACAGCAGGTGATCAGTTTGTTAAATGACTGTTTTTCAGATGAGAAAATGAAGGCACAGAGAGGTTAAGTAGCTTGACTGAGATGCTGGGATTCAAACCAATTTGTGGGTTTGTATGTTGTTTTTGCTCCAAAGTCTACCAAAAGAGTAGCTGGGTCAGGAATTGGGTTTCCAAACCCACCCTCCCTGAGACCCCCTCCTCCTCCTTCAGCTGTTGAGGGCCCTGGCCATTATCTATCCCAACTCCCATCACACCTGCTCTTGGGGGGAACCCCATCCAAGACCATCCCCGGCAGCGTGGTGGGTGCCTGGGGATGAGCCGTGGGCCAGACTGAAAGCAGAGGGAGACGAATACTCCAGCGGGTGTGACTGGGCTAGGGTGACCAGCTGTCCCAGTTTGCCGGTTCTGCTAGGCTTCAATGCTAAAACCAGAGAAGTCCCAGGAAAACCTGAAAGGGTGGTCCCCTGGACAAGAAGAACTCAATTTAATGCAATTCCAGAACCTATATGGACTGTCTCTTTAGGTGACTTTAATCACATACTTCCATTATTATTAACATAACTGAGAGTATGCCTTATCTCCAACCAGCTTCTTAAGAGCAACCCCTGTTTTATTAAAATTAATAAATACCTTGTATTGGCTTCTGTTATGTACCAGGCACTGGTTTTCCATATACTTTCTCCTTTTAATCTTCACAAATGCTTGAGGTGGGTAGTATTGTCCCCAGTACTTGGGAAGTAGCTTCCCAAGGAGCTGGAATTTGAGTCGGTTTTGTCAGACTCTGAAGCCTTCCAAAAGAGGTGGCTGGGCCAGAGCATGCAATCAGTTCACGCTCATCAGCAAGGGAATATTTTTCAAATGTTGCCTAAATCCCTCCCTGGTAATGAAACGAGCTCACCAGGGTGTCCCAGCTGCAGCAGCTGACCTGGGTTGGGTACCCTCTGTGAGCGTCACCTCGCAGTACTGCTCCAGCCAGACCCCTCATGCCGGCCTTCGGTTCAGGGGGTGCCAAGACCCCCCCAGAGAAGCCCTCGCTGGCTTCCAGCTCTCTCTAGTGGCCTCGCCACGTGCTCCTGAGTCCTTGGTCTGTCACTTCCAGAAGATTCATGTTTCATTTGGCTGCTGTTTCACCCCAAGTAGGATGGGGTGGGGGGCAGTGGTTGAGGACAAGGGTGAAGGGTAGAGACAAACAGAAACCACTGCTCATTTGTAGGGCAATCTTTGAAAGAGGGTTCCAGCTCATGGAATCATGAGTATTAGTTAGATCTGGGAAGGACCTCAGCCCCCCGCCCTGCAGCAGGGAGGGGTGATCATTCCATTGTACACATGAGCCAGCGGAGGCCTAAGGAGGTGGAATCCCTCTGATTCCAGGGAACTGAAGAAAATGGGCAGCTTCAAGGACCTCATCTGGACTAAGGGCAAGAGCACTGGACAATCATTCAGAATGAGCCCTGTTTATTCACTAAATTGCCTGGGCTTGTGTCCCAATAGGATTTGGAGGCAGATTCACTGTAAAATATGAGTGGTTTCCACGCATTATTCTCACTCTTTCTGTAAATAAAAAATAAATGCCAAATAACGATGTCAGGCCCAGTTGTTTGATGTCTTCTCTCCTGGCACTCAATTTTATTTCATGACATAAAATAAAGGGGGGAGGTGAGGGGGCCGGGGGGGGAGCAGACTTTTGTCAAAGTTCAATCTCATTGGTTAACACCTGAGGGGAAAATGACTGAAAAGAACTTAATTCAAAAAATCCTTAGGCACACAGGAGCTTCTTTCAACCAGTAAGAGTCAGACAGCTATGGAGAGAGAGACATCAATAAATAATCAGCCGGCTTAGACTTTTAAATGGGAATCCCAGCATCACCACCCAAAGGTAAATTGCATCTTTCCACCGGCCTCCAAGCTGGCTTCATGCATGCAGAGAATGGAAAACTTTGCTTGCTGCAAATGTAGCCTGACCTTTCTAATAGGATGTGTGTGTGTAAGTATGCGCATATATGTGTATGCATGTGTATATATAATACACACGTATATATGTAAGTTGTCTGTCCTCAAAAATCACCAGTAGCATCTTGGTTTCACTGTGTTTTGGCTCAAGTCACAAGACCCCTGTTCAGACATTCCCCCTTGTAAGCAGCTGAGATGAGGTGGGGGTGGGCTCTGGAACAAAAGGAGGGGTCTCAGATCTAGGCCCAGAGTGCAGACAGGGGCTTCCTCAGCACGGGAGGGGTCCCAGTCCTCCTCCAGGAGACATGCCTATTTCAAAGCTGATGGGGATATTTTTCCGACCGTGCCCAGAGTAACACAGCCTCTCAGAGGCCCTGCTTTCGCCGCCAGGGCTGTGAAGGCCTCACTCCCGGGGGGTACTGGCTTCCCCGCCCGTTTCCTCGGTGGAGCCGCGCTGCCTAGGCCGGCAGCTTCCCACAGACGCAGTGGGCCCGGGAGCCAGGCGAGCAAGGGGCGCGGGGCAGGCGCCCCCCAGGGCATCCATCACTTGTCAGCTCGTGTTTTATGAGGCGGCCTCGGAAGCAAAGAGCAAGCACGGGGCTTTATAGAGCTGGTCTCTCCACCGCAAGCACGGTTTCTTATTGTTTGTAATTTTCTTGCAGACTTAGTCTACACCCTTATCTCTTTGAAAGCAAACTGGCCTTTGGGTCTTGGCTGGTGAACTGGGCAGAGGAGCCTGTGAGTCACAGCCATCTTTCTGACTGCAGAGAGCACCATGGGCCCACAATTTGGGAGAAAAAATGGCAGCCCCACTTCCTCTTTTCTTGGCCTTCTGGTGGTGGCGTGGATGACACCTTCCTGTGAGTGAGGGTCCTCATCCCAGAGCAGAAAGGAGAGACCGGGTGGGGGTGATGTGTGGGTTTTCCCGGGCCACCTTACATGCAAGATACAATGAGGGAGCTCAGAGTTCTGAGCCCAGGGTGCCAGCCAGGAAAGGGTGGGCCAGAGCCCGGGGTATTTGTCGGCTCATGCTGGATCTTACCTAGTTCCCTGGCTCGTCTGAATTGAGATGTGTAGTAAGGCTAAAATACACAGTGGATTTCAAAGACGTGGTACAAAAAAAGCACGTAACATACATTATTGGTTGTTAATATTGACTACATGCTGAAATACATAGGATATATTGTGCTAAATAAAATATATTATTAAAATTAATTTTGTTTTGTTTTTCTTTTTAAAATGGGACTACTAGAAAATTTAAAATTACATGTGTGGCTCACATTATATTTCTATTGGACAGCATAGTATCATATGGGCTGTTCTGTATTATTCAGGGGTAAATATCGAACCTAACGTCAATATTTCTGCACTCTCATTTTAAATTAATTAGAATGAATTAAAATTAATTAGAATAATTTCTATACATACAAAAAGTACATGCAATTCATAGTGTAATTTAAGAAGAAAGTGGAATGAACACCCGGGTCCTGCCCAACCAGCTTAAGCTGTACCTGATATAGTCGAAGCCCCCTGCATGCTCCTTTCTGACCACATCTCTCTCCCTCCCTGACCAGAGGTAATTTCCAGCCTGAATTTACATGGCCCTTGTTAAATAATAAGTTTTATTTTGAGAAATTATAGAAAAATAATATAGCCACCCAGAATTGATCCTTGTCAACAGGCTGTCCTGTTTGTTTCTCATTAAATGAAATAAAGAAAACATTACGGTTAAAGCTGAGCACCTAATCATACTCCCTTGTGCCCTGGCTGTACTGCTGTAGCAAGTGAGGCATTTGTACATCCACAAATGACAACAGTAAGACTGGTCACGGCTGGCACCAGGCCCCAGTGGGTATGGAGGAGATTCTCACAGGGTGCACACCTTCGGAAAAGTGGGGAAGTCAGTAGATTTTAAAAGTAGCTGCTATCTACCATGGCCCAATTACTTAATGGACTTTTTCCCCCTTAGCCCTGAAAAGGCCATTGGAAGTCTGTTACAACGCAGGCCAGAGAGGCCGACGCCTGACCCAAGGCCATAGCTAGGCTGTGTCAGAGACTGAACTGGCACCCAGGTCTCCCATTGAGCATTTGATTTAAGACAGGCTTGGCTGACACCAGTGTGGATCACCTGAATCATAATGCTTTCCATGCTAGACTACCTGTGATGGGTGCGTAGAATTGTGAATTGGGCTTTCTAGAAGCTGCAGATTAAGCAGAAAACTCTGGTGGTGAAAAACATTTCTTAAATATCTGGGTCTCCTTACCCTGGGGGGGTAACACTTACCACTTGACATCACAGGCCCTCCTTGGCTGACGATGGGTCCTTCTGGCCATTCCTCTGGGAAGACAGGCATGCTCCATCTGGGTGTGAAGGATGTGGGGCCTGGACTAAGTCTAAGCCCAGCTTTGTTTGTTCTTTTTCTTTTTCCTTCTTACCAAGTGTTTGATAACATTATTTTCTTGTGATTTGTTTCTGACCTAACTTGGGGCATTGTAAACAATTTCCATCAACCAGGAATTTTGTTGAGTTCCAGTTAATGGAGATTTCACTGTGATGACACTCACCAGTGGCCTGATTCATGCAAGGAAGCTGAACATAGAGACATGAAAATTAAAGAAAATGCTCATTTCCAGGTTTAGACAGACAATTGAAAGATCTGGCCCATACATGGGTTTGAACTACCTCAAGATTCAATTCAACTATCAATAAAAGGACAGTAATTGGTTCCTTTCTTCCAAAGTTCTATGGTCCTTATACAGGTAAAGATCTTATGCTTAAAAAAAAAGAAAATCTTATGCTCAGTGTCTGCAGGCTCTGTCTTTTCAACAAGACTGTAAGCTCCTCGAGACAGGAATTGGGTCTCTTGGCATCACTCATTATGTCTACCACAATACTCTTTACATCGAAGGTGCTTGAAAAACTGGGGAGGGGGGATGAAAAATAATAGCAATAATGTAATTAAGATGTTTGGAAGCCCCATCGAAAAGAGAAAACTCTTTTTCCCAAGGCTGAAGAGGTGATTCTGGCCTGGGTTCTTCTAGGGCAGAACAACGCCCGAGAAGGCTGGAAGGACCAAAAGAAACCTCAGCAGTTGTTGGCTCAGGAGGAGCCGGTGGGATGCAGAGAGGAAGGCAAGGAACAGAGAGAGTACAGGTGTTCTGCAGAAACCTCTAAGCAATCAAAGGCACAAATGCCTCTTCTTATAAATGCACAGTGTGAGGCAGATGTTTACCCAGGACAATCCGGAGAGAAAAAGCCAGCAAAGGCCAGGGATTCATGCTCCACAAACAAGGGATTTCCTGGGGGAACCAGTGGCAGGTAATGGGTTCTGCAAATTTCTCCTCCTGATAACTACATCACAGATAAAGTCCAAAGAGACTTTTTCTTCCTATTGAAGCCTTATTTAAATACTGCCACCTATTTCAGGCAGAATCGCCCGTGTCTTGGCTGGCTTAGGCTATTTTCTCAAACCTTTATGAAGCACGCAGGGAAGAAACAGGAAGACTGTGTCTCTGTGGGAGTAGGGAGCCCACCTCATAGGGAATTCGCTTCCAGAAGTGCTTCAGGAGTCAGCAGGCAAAGTGCCATTCCCAATTCCGTTTAGTAGTGGCCTAGAGCCAAGCAAAATTTCCATTTACCTGCCTTAGAGATGAGGCTGTAGAAAGAAAAGAAATGTGCCTTTTTACAAATAGCAAAAATCCTTACCATTTGTACAGCGTGGTGCTTTCTAGTTCACTCACTGCTTATTTAAACTAAACAAAACAAAACCAACCACCATAATGACAATAAGCACCGTGGTTGTGTTTGAAATGAAATTGCTATGCTTGGTCCTTCTTCATTATTAGATTCTCTCCTTAGATCCTTTTGAGGCAGAACAAAGGGCTCAGGACTGTGGAGTCAAGGGCTTCAAACACTGGTCCCCACTCGGTCACAATATTCTGTGTGACCTTCAACAGATTAGTTCCCTTTTCTGGGCCTCAGTTTCCCCATTTCTGAAGCAAGAGAGTTAGATGATGTGATCCCTGACACCGCTGCCACTCTGAAAAGCTGAGTCTATATGTTCTTTCCCCAGAGTGAGCATGAGTTTGTGCCTTACTGTTTTTCTTAACTGTTTGCCAAAATTTTTTTTCAGGAGGCAGGTCAGAATTTGGTATATGAGGCCTTAGAATGGAGCCAACTCTACCAGGCCATTTTCCTCACCCAGTGCAGATAGCCATTCCCAAGTCCAATACAACTGCGTGAAACCAGCAAGCTCCATCTAGCTCATGCCTCCAAGCAGAAGCTGTTGGTCAGAACAGAGGAGTGTTAATTTTCAGATCGCTCAGGTAGGTTTCTAGCACAGCCGTGATGTCCAAGCAGCCACCTTATCTTCTCTACAATTCTAATTTTTCACATATACAACTAGTATTTCCTGAGCCACTATTATGTGCCAGGTGCTGTGCACCGGGAAGAATATAATGGAAAGCAACAGCAGATCCCATTGAGTTCACAGCCTAGCGAGGAAATCAGACCCTAAACCACAGACTCACCCCAACACCGTTATACCATGTGATAAGAAGGTGTGAACCATGGGAAGGTGACCTTAAGAAAATTCTATGGAAAGCTGGCAGTATTTACTTCCCTCTTCCAATCTCTCCTGCTGCTTCTGAAGGAGGGGGTGTGGCTGATGGGAATGGCCCAATGTCGGGGAGAGGCTGAAGTCTTCCCTGGAGTCTGGCTAACCGGCCTTCCTCACTCCTGGGGGGCCTTTTCAGTTTGGGGAACTGAAGAGTGAATACTACACCTGAAAGATTCCGAAACCCTGAGGTTTAGGTGATAAAGACCTGGAGGAAACAGCAGCAGGCAAGTGTGGTGTGGGGTTGGGGTGGGGGAGGAAGAGGGGCAGAGCTGGTGGTGAGAAGGGCTTCTGGAAGCAGGAGAGGTGTTTGGGCATGGACGTGCAGCGGGATGGGAACGAGGCCCCGAGCTCGAGGCCCCGAGCTCCGCTTTGGGTAGCCACCTCTGGCTTGGGCTGGGCTGTCTAGGAGGGTGAGCAGGAAATGGCTTCAGGGTAGAGCCCAATTTATTCACTATCTGGGCTTGGTCCCAGCCTGTCCTTTGCTCAGGCTTGGTTCTGTAGACATTTTTATTAGAGATTGCCTCCCCCCACCCCCTTTGAAAATGTGGTTCTACGAAAATGAAATTTCAAATGTGTGTGTCTCAGCATTGATTTTTCTATTTGTAATAACACACCCTGGAATATCTCCTTTGATATCAAGAGGATAAAATGTCCCTAACACCATGCTCTCCATTCTGGGGTAATGGATAAAGCCTGTTTACGAGATGTCATTTATTCCACAATAGACAGTAAATAAAAGCCATTTCAAGCTTGGGTTAAATCAAAGCTTGTTCGGGATTTCAGCAGATTTGCAAATCACCTCGGGGACCTTCATCAGTTGCAGTTGCCGTTTTCCTCTGCTATTGACTCTCTCCCTCTCTCCACCAATCCTCCAACTCTCCCCAGTCTCCCCAAGCTCCTCACTGATTTGGAAAGACAACTGGCTCGGCTAAGGACCTAGCGTGACATTAAAAGTTCCCTCCCTCCAGTTGAGAAATAATGTCTTTGAAAGGCAGCAAGAAATTGAGGTTACGCCAACAAAAGCCAGGGCAGCAAAGAGAAGAAAAAAAGTTCGCAGGAAAATTAGATGCAAACCCGAAATGGGGGAAAGATATGAAAGGCAGCAGGCAGCAGTTCCTGTTAGACCTGTGCAGAGTGTATTTCTTTCATCTCCCAGGACCCTGTGTGCCCGAGGGAGAGAGGAGGTGAGGAGGGGGCTGCCGCTGTCAGCCCTCGGGCCACCTCCAGCACCCTTGCTCTAACTCCAGATCTTTACCCTGCAGCCCCAGATTCCCACCCTCCTGCCAACCCCTTCTACCCCCCACACCCACCCCTATGTACCCAGATCTTTCACAGCCTTCAGGTGCCCCACTGTGGTCCCAGCTCCTCTAGGAAGCCTTTGGCATGTCTCTTCTTCCTCACCTCTCACAGCACACTAGTCTTTAACCAATTTTGTCTTACCTTACTTTTGCTTGTTTTGGGATGAATATTTGCTCCACAACTAGTTTGTAAGTTTCTTTAAGGGCTGGCATAGATTTCTAAAGCTGGAAGAATCCATCCTGGGTTTCTAGTCCAATGTTCTATCCACTGCAGGAATCTGCTCTATAGCGTCCCCAAATGTCTTAGGACATTTTCTTCTATTAAAACAGTCTTTTCCCATGGACTGCCTGCCCTGCTCCACTGAGGATCTTAGCCCTGCCTTTCACAGAGATAATGGATGAGTCTAATCCTGTTTCCTCATAGCAGCATGGTGTCTAGGATGGTTCAATCATGTTCTAGCTAGAGAGCTTATTTAGTTTATTGTTGACCATAAGAATCTTCACCCCAAAATTTAGTTGGCTAACTTAGATTTAGCAACCACCCCAAAAATATGTCTTAAATGTCTGCCTGAAGATATTTGGCTCATCATCATTGTTAAATATTTATTGAGCAATAGCTTTGAAGAAATACTATTTTAGGTCTGTGATAAGTTGTATTCTTGCTTTAAAATATTTGCTGCTGCTGCTCCCTGCAGGTCCTGCCTGGAGGGAGGGCCTATATCCCTGCTCCGTTGACCGTGTGACTTGCTCTGGCCAATGAAATGTGAGCAGATCTGCAGCAACCTTCTAGGGACCTAAAATGCGATTGAGCAAGACACTTAGTTATCACAAAGACACCAAGATCAGTGTCATTACACTACACTGATGAAGCACACTTCTCCAGGAAATGGTGGGTGTGTTCCGTGCCCTCAGGAGGCGTATAATCTAGTCAACGAGATTGTTGTCACTGTCCAGGGCCAAGTAAGTGGTAAAAATAGCAAAAGCTACAGGAGCTCAAAGGAGGGAGAGATGCATATGTGCTGGGGGATTCGGGGAAAGCTTTAGGGAAGAAGTGGGATTTGATTCACCATCTGGTCAGTGGCATGAGAATCAACTCCTACATGATCTGGCTCGGAAACCTCATCCACAGGGTGAAGGCCAGGCCTTCTGTGAACTCAGCAACTCACGGTGAGGAATTCAGAACTTGAGGCATGTCCTCCGGGAGGTGGTCACACAAGAGCACATCTCACACACCTAGCATTGTGCCAGGTACAGGGTCACTTCCATAGGAAGACCTGCTAACGGCGAAATCTCTGACATCAGTGGTAAAGGTATTGGAAATAGCATTTCTTAAGTTTAACTCCGGGTATAGCTGTCTGTGGCTCAATATAAATACAGCCTAGATGGGGGCTGGCCCACAGGAGGTGTCCGGAAGGGTCCTCAGCAGCTCTAGCAACTGCTGCCTCTTTGCTCCCGTCACCTCCTGGAATAGCACAGCTAACCTATCATTACCTATCTCATTTAATCCTGACAACAGACCCGTGAGGGAGGTGCTATTGCTATGCCGATTTTACAGATGCAGGCACAGAGTCTTAGAAAGGTTAAATGTCTTGCCCAAGGTCATGCTGTCAGTAAGAGGCAGAGCCAGGACTGGATCAGTGGCCTGTTGGCAGCCAAGGCTTTGGCCCTTCACGATCCTCTGCTTACTGGAGCAGTGCGGGCTCTGCCCCTTTGCCCCTGAGAGGTCCTGGGCAGAGCTCGAGGGGTGAAGTGAGCCCTAGCACAGCTCTGCCAGGTCTTGCCTGAAGAAGCCAACTGGGCAGGATCTGCCACTCCCACAGGAGCTGCAGAATGAGGCAACAGTTAGAGATTCTGCAGGAATGACAAAGGAAAGGAAGCGTCAGGGTGGGAAGGAGGAGGAAAGAAAGAAGGCAATGGAGAGAAGTGGGCGGGGGTCACTGCGAGGAGAGGGGATAGGCAGTTCCCTCGGTCCTCTTGTCCCCAGAACGCTCGCTCTGTGCCTCTAATTTCTCACCAATGGTGCCTGGGTGCTCTCTGTTACAGTTAAAGTTGTGTCAGCAGTTTCATTAGAACCCAGGTTTTGATTTATAACCCTTCCTGCAAAAAATGTGCTCCTGGCTGAAAACTGGCATCTGAGGTCTTGGGCCAAGAGAGCCATTTCTATAGAAGACTTACAAGGCACGGTCCTGGAAGGAGGGCCCTTTCCTAAGTCCAGCTTTCCAGCTTGACATGAAAAGAATGGGAGTGCAGGGCTTGCTTAGAATCTTAAAGAATCAGCTTAGATTTCGGAAAGAGAGCTCAAAGGGTCAGTTTCTTCTTTATAAGTACACATTGATGTTTGTAGAAGATTGTAAAAACTGTTCACAGACATGATGCTTTGGAGCAACTCAATCTTGCAAACATCATTATGAATAATAATTCATAATGATGATGATAATACTCCCTCGATGCTCTACCACCATGCAGAGCTTCCACATACACTATCTTACCAGCACAGCAGCCCTGAGATAGTTGGGAAAAGATTATTATCCCCTTTTGTAAATGACAAAACTGAGACCCCAATAGGCTGAATGCTGTGCTTGGAGGCAGCCACCGCAGTTCAGGGCCCCTCCCACCCCAGCAGCCATCTGACCCAGGGCTTAAACACACAGAAGAGAAACTGCGCAACAGCCATTGGTTTTGACTTTTTTTCATTTTCATTTTAGAAGAAAATGCATCTTTGGAAATAGGTCCCATTTTAAGCCACATAAGGCTTGAGAAAAATAAATGTGAAAATCAAAGTGCTATTTAAGACGAGCATCATTATTATTATTGTTATTGTAAAGAGCCTATTTGGAACTGCCTGAAAGCCTGAAAACTGATTACTATTTTTAGACCATCAGAAGGTACATTTTTTTCAATTACAAATTCTTCTCTCCCAAATGGTTGAATAATCATAATCATTATTGTCATCATCATCATCATCATCCCTTCCATTAATTTATTGCTTTGTACCTAATTTCCTGTGAATTAGCACATTTCATGTCCAAACATCCCCATTTAACAGATGAGAAGATGGAGGCTCAAGAGCATATTGCAAAGTGTCGGAGGCTTGGGACTCAAACTCAGACGTTCAGGACACTCTCCACTACACCAACCCACCTCACTGCTTTGCTGGGTGAAAGCTTTGAAGCCCCAGGTTGCACTGGCTCAGAGATTAGCTAACAGTTCACCACCAGGGATAGGGCTAAATGCGGCAAAGCCAGTCACTTTCAGGATGGACGTCTCAGCGACAGGGCCCTCGAGGTCTCAGCAGCAAGTTCCTCAGCGTGGCCGTGGTCCTCCTGCTGGAACCCTGTCCCATAAAGGCCTGCCCTGGGGGTTGGGAGCCGGTTGGAGCCCCCCACCCCCATCCCAGCAAGACGGGTTGTCACCGTGATGTTATTTAGTCCCACTGGCCCAATGAGTGGCCTCCAAGGGGTCCAGCCTGGGCCCGCTGTCTGGCCATACTTGTCACACGTCATTAGATGTTAGGTTGCCACTGACCCCTTCTGCCATCTGGCTGAGTGGCCTCGGGGTGAGGGGAGGCAGGCAGCAGCTCCTTATGCAGCCCCCCGAGTCTCTGTGGTATTCAGGAAAGAGAAGGGTTTCAGAGCTGTAGTGCTAAGCCTGATTCCCAGTGTGAGGACTTGGCCTGGGACAAAGGACGTTTGTGTCCCGTCCTCCCACTGTTTCCACTGACCCAGGTAGGGTTTCATTACCCAGCAGCCCTCCTTTCCCTCTCTGTGCCCTGGAACTCCCTGATCCCCAGATGCTGGGAGCCACAGGACCCAGGGTGGTGGGAGAGACTTCCTACCTCTCAAGATCCCTAGGAAGGCAAACCCGAGGCAAGAGCATTCTATAGTGTGACATTTTGACCACTTTACCAGCTGGGTGGAGAAAAACAGGCGTTTAGACAACACAGGAGATTCAGTTTCTGTAAAAAGTGAAATGTTTGTATTTTATAAAAACCAGAAACTTGATCAAGTGGTTGCTATTGCTTTTAAACCAGATTTATAGAAGTCTTTAATTATAAGTCATCTCAAACCTTTGTGCAAGGTGCCTGTCCCCAGAAGGGTGTCACGGATTCTGGAGTAAGTAAGCATTAGGTTATAAGTCAGCAGAGCACACCCAGCATTCGCAGTGCACGGCACAACTCTGACTTCTTCTCAGCCCCCTCCCTGGATTGCATGCTCCCCTTCCTCTATTGGAGGCCAGGGCTTCCCCAGTTGGTCCAGCTCTGGGGACAGGTTGTGATGAAGAGCTTGGTTTATGGACTCATCCAGATTTCTCGGGCTTCTTCCTTCCAACAAGTGTATTTATCTTGGTTTCAGGATATGCCAGCAGTGCTTGCTTCTCTGATTTTGTTGAACAGATCACTTCCTTTGCTAAATAATTCATAGACATTTATTATTTCTGCTTATTCTCTCCTCAGGAATTGCAAACAGAAGTTAGAAAACATTGACTGCTCCCCGTGTGCTGCAGAAACAGGCAGCCTATAAAAGTCATAAGATGCATGGGGAGAGCCAGAAAGGGACAGGCATTTGCACTGGAGGAATGCAAGGAAATGTCAGAAGCTGGGCTGCCTTTTCAGTTTTCCCAAGCCAGACAATTCAAGAAAAGCTTTTTTAAAAAGTTGTTTTTAAATTCAGATTTGAGGTGAAAATTATTCACATCCGTGTTGAGAAGTAAAGCTGAATGCACTTTCCAAAGCCAGGTAGAAATGACTATTCAGTTATCCGCTGGCTGCCTGGGCTGGGTGGCTAGGGCAGGCTGCAGGCAGGAGGGGGACTGCAGCTGCCACCAGAAGCGGGTGGTGTGAGGTCGAGAGGCGTGAAGGTGGGCTCCACAAGCGGGGAGGCCCCCGCTCCACCGGGAGAGGAAGCCCAGGGCTGTTTCCCGGATGGTGTTTAGCTGTTAGATGTGATTCTTGTCCGGCTGGAAGGCCTGCCACAGGCCCTCGATGCTGGGTGAGGCAGTATTAACTCCATTTTTGTTTTTCCTGGCAGGAAAGGCAAAAGACAAAGCTTTAGGGAACTAGAAAATTTCTTTAATCCTTCCTCTTCCTGTACCTCTGCTTCTCCCAAGATGTTGCAACAACCTGAGGGGCTTCCTGGGTCATCAAATAAATATGGGATTAGTAAATTGTAATATTTTGGTAACATGGATGTTAGTAGCATCATCTTCTTATACTGTGTTGTGTACCACTTAACACACCGTCACCTCATCTGTTCCACTGCTTTGTGAAATGGGAAGGAGTGTATGAGTACCTGTGGATGGGAAGGGGCAGGGGGGTAACAGAGGTCCAGAGAGGGGCCACCACCTGCTAAAGACCACAAAGCAAGTCCCCGGGGGGGTCTCTGGGACCTGTAGAAGCTGTTACTAGAATGCAGGCTTACCACAACAGCCCTGGGCTTTGCTGGAAAGCAGAGGCCAAAAGTTTAGGCCCCAGACAACTGCTGCCACCCACAGCCTTCAGCCCAGCTCCCCCCTACAAAATGGAAACCTGTGGGCACCCACAGCACCCAGGATCCAGGGGTGGGGTGGGGTGCAGGGCTGAAACCCCATCAGCAGGAACAGGCCACATAAAAGGGAGCCAGGGCTGCCAATTTCCATTTTCATTGGAGTCGCTGGTGCTTAGTAATCCAGAAGCTTTGTTTAAGGGTTGACCTCCGACCGGGCCTGTCACTCCAGTGGCAGGTGCCTGATAGCCACTGGAAATCAATAGTCGGCATGAAGGTCACTTCCTAGAAAAACTGGGGCTATCAACGTGTCAGTTCCAATGAAAGATTATAACCAACCAGCAGAGAAGTTTATCTGTGGCTGAGTGCTCATCTGAACTGGGCTCATTGTGTGCACTTGTGAGCACCTATGTGTGAGTGAGCATGTGTGCATGCCTGTACAAATGTGTGCATGTGTGTATATGTGCTTTTTTTGTCTATATGAACGGGCATGTTTGTGCATATATGTGCACATGTATGTACATGTGTGTGAGTGCATTTGCAAGTACACTTTATGTCTAGGTGCCAGTACACATGTGGATGTGTGTGCACACATATTCATGGCTGTGTGTGTGAATGTCCGCAGATATAGTATGTGAGGTTAACGGTGCATTTGGTTGTTTGCACACATCTTCCCACCACCTGTAAGACCTGAAGCAACCTGGCGCCTGCCTACCCCTCCAGTCTCCCCTCCTCCCTCCACGCTGGAGCCTCACTGGCCTCCTTTCACTCCCTTGAGGACGCCATGCACTTTCCTCCTCGGGACGTTGGCACAGACTGTTCCCTCCAAGGAGTATCCTCTTCTCACTCTTCCCATGCTGCCTCTTTCCCATTATTTGATTCTCATATTAAATGCCACCCCCTTAGAAACACTTCCCTGCCACCCTAGAGGTGGCCCTATGTGTTTCCTACATGGCAGTTAAAACAACGTGAGAAGGTTTTGCCTCTTTGTCTAGTTCATTGCTTGCTCTCCGTGTCCTCACAGGCCCCCTCTCCATCTCTGGGTGGCTGAAGCCCTCGCTGGAATATCTAAAACGTCTGGCAAGTGTGGGGCACATGCCACATGCTCAGAGAAGAGGAGCTCCATCTGCTGAGGAATTCCACTCAAGCTATGTGACCTTCACTCTTCTGGGCCTCAGTTTCCCTATCTGCAGAATGACAATAACTGCCTTAGCTACTCCATGGGATGGGAGGAAATAATTTAAGTAAAAACCTCCTCTTGGGAAGCACAAGCTGCCATGTATATGTAAAATAATTTCATTTGATTAAGGGCTATCATGACTCAGAAAGAGATGTGCAGATAAGGGCAGCAGAGATTAGCCAAAGAATTCCAAACAGAAATTCCGGAATGTTTTTGTCCATGTCATTCGTTCCGTTTTAGATATTTATCTGCAAATCCAGTGTCTTCTCTAGGCCTTCATCAGCCAGGAAGCTCCATTTTCCATCTGGATACCTGTGTTCAGGAAGGTGTGTGCATCCCGTCCTTTCATGAGCGAGTCAGTTTGGGTAGGTTGAAGTGTTTATGCAAATGTATCTCACCTTAAAGGGGAGGCGGGAGCAATATAAAGAAAGAGTCTGTGCTACCCAGGAAGGATGGTTTGTTCCACATGGTTGCCATGGGAACCTGGAGCTGGATACCAGGTCTGGTTGAGCGCCACAATTGTTAAGCAACACAGGACTAGGATTTGGGAGCTGGATTCTTGTCTCCACCCCTCCACTGCTGAGCCATGGGACCTTATGCCAATATCACCTCACTCCTTGGGCCTCAGTTTCCTCATATGTAAAGTTAAGGAATCTAAACTTTGATAGGAAATCTCTCCAATCCTTTCCTGCTTTGCACATATGAGATTCTAAGTCACCGCCCTCCTCTGGGCCTCATTTTCTCTGTCTCTTAAGTGGGGGCTGCCTCCTGTAAATAGTTGAAGTGAGGGGATAGGAATAAGAACCCGGTCTAGAGGTAAGTTCCAAGTCTTCCGGATCCCAGAGTGGTATCTCCTCGTTCTTAAGATAGAGCTTTATATTAATTCTAATAGGTACAAATTTCATTCTTTCATTCAGTTATTCAACAAAGCTGCAACAAGCAACTACGTCACGGTGCCAAGCATGATGGAAGACGCTGAGGCTTTGAAGGTGACAGAGATGAGCTCTGCTTTCAAGAAGCTCGTGGTCTCATACAGGAGACGGTCAGGGAGACAGATGATTTCACAGTGCAGGGAGGGATGGGCTCCAGCTGAGGTCAGTGCTGAATGGGTGACAGTACCTTGGAGCCTCTTCTCCAGGATCATCCCTCGGCCTGGGAAGAGGAGGTGACCCACCCTCCCACTGCCATCCTGGCTGTGTCTGAAATCCTTCCTGAGGGCCCTGTGAGACCGTTACCTTCAAGAAGAGCCCAATGCTAGCACCAATACATGGACTTGCAGCATAAACTCTGGTAGAAACCCCTCACTTCCTGTGAGAGGATCCGGGGCCCAGGTAGGAGACCTACCCTGTGTCATGCAGTCCAGGACTCCTCGCCAATGGGTCACAGTGGTCCCCCTGCTGTACACTGGGTGGGGAGCTAATTAATACTCCTGCTTCTCTATAACCTGAAATCATAGGCAGAAGTCACACCTTAACACACACAAAAAAGAGAGAAGTTAAGGGACATTGCTTTGTCCAAGTCATAACCCTCTCCATCCTCTAGACCCAGCAGGACCTGCTCTCCTCCCATGATTGTCCCTTTGTCCAAAATATTCCTCCTATCACTCACCTCCCATTAACCAAAGTCCTGCTCTCTAGGCGCCTGGTCCTGGGCAGCTGTCAGGGAGGATACCCTGGTTAATTCACAGTAAGATGTGAATGACTGACAGCTAGCTCTACGATTGTACTTGCATCGTCAAAGAGAGTGCCCGGAGGTACAAAACTTTCATAATTCCTTACATTTGTTTGACAATTGTAGTTATAGAAGTTCTGTGCAAATCTGGGTTAGTCACTTAGGAGCTTAGATCTTATTAAAGTTGTTTAACCTCTCTGAGCCTCAGTTACCTCACTGGGAAAATAAGGATATTAATTAGACCCCATAATATCAGGTGAGAATTCGCTGAGCACACAGCATAGCCTCTACTGAAAATAGGTGCTTAAGAAACGCTAGTTCCTTCTGAAAGATGGGCGGAGCCACCCATGGAGACTTTGGAACTTGCTCATGAGCACTGCCTAGAGAGAGCCAGGCAGGACGGGAGCTGAGCAGCTTCTGGGGAGTTGCAAAGCTCCTCCTGGCAGGATGACAGCACCTGGCCTCTCCGGGTGCGAGATGCCTGAGGCCGACGCCCAGGTGCTGGGCAAGGTGTCTGGGGACAGTCAGAAGTTCCTGACGCCTCTCCAGTCACACCAGGAGAGTGGCCTCATGCCTGGGCACAGAAGCTCACTGCTTTGGGGCTTTTCAGGAAGCAGCAGCATCCCATCTCCGTGACCCGGCAGAGCCCTCAGTGTCAGTTGGCATGCATGCGTGCAGGTGTGTGTGCACGCGTGTAGCTGTTGACATGTCAGGTCAGCCTGGGCAGGGGGTCTCTCAGCATTTCCCTGCACCACGGGGCTGGGAGGGCTGGGCTTTATGGGGCATGAGCTCGCTCATCCATCACCCGTTTGCAAAGGCAGAGCTCAGATACCTCACTGTGCTCCTGCAGCAAGAGGCCGTCAAGGCACCATGGGCCCCTCTGGCTGGCTCCGCACCTCCGGATGGCAGGGGAGGGGAGGCCTGACTGGCTCTGCGGGGATCCCAGCTCCCTCTCAGCCGAGGAGGGGCCCTGGCATCTTCTAAAGCCATGAGGGTTTGCTTTTCCCCATCATGTCTTAAGAGGGCTGGCCTTTTGAAAGCAGCACTGCTGGGATTCTTGCCGTAAAGCAAAGATTTCGTCCATGGAGTGAAAGTTTATCTGTTTTTCTGCTCTAGGTTTGCTGAAAATGGGATTCGTTGTTTTTTTTCCACAGGAACCTGGGTGGAGGGGCTCACAACAGAAAAAAAAAGTCTCATTTTATATTATAAATTGATTTAATGATATCCACTGTAAAGGATATGGAAAATATGGGAAAGGAGAAATGTCAAAATCATCCATAGTGTCACTATCCTACCAGCTAACATTCTGTATTTCCTTCCACCATTTTTTTCTGTACACAATTTTGCAGATGTGCTCTTATCATATATAGTTTGTTTTCTGTCTTTTTTCATATGCATAAACATTTTCCATATTATTATAATCTGTTTATAAATTTCCTTCATCTACTCTTCCCCCCACCCCCCAACATTTTAGTAAGAAAAACTTCAAACACACAGCAAAGTACGTTTACAAGCTGCGCCATGCAGCTACCCCTAGGCTCCGTCATCTTCATCTCTTCTTTCAAAGGTCCAGCATATGTGGGGCCCCATGTTAAATGCTGGGATTCAGGAGCAGATAAATCAGAGTCCCTCCCTCAGTCAGCAAAGGAGCCAGTGGACCGCCAGCCAGCCCACCCATCCCACGTACTCACTGTCAGGGTGCAGCTGTAGACTGGGTGAGTGGGGCCTGGGAGAGACGGCTCCTCAGTCTGACTGGTGTTCAGGATGAGACGTGGACACCTTATTGCTGGTAGGTAGGTTTTCTTTCTTCTCTTCTATTAAAAACCATACTTTGAATAACATCTTTATGCATACATGGTCTTGGTTAGGCATTTCCCATCTGTAAAATGGGGATTAAATAGTACCTACCTTTCAGGGTTATCATAATGATTACATGAGTTAATTTTTAAAAGTACACAGAGAAATAGTCTATAAATGTTGGCCATTGTTATCCTGCAGAATGGATCTCCCTGAGAACAAGGATTTGTTTTCATAGATATCTCTTCCACAGCCGTGGGGCTGGCTGAGATTATAAACCGCTCCAGGGCAGGACCTGTCTGCCTCCCTTACTTGGTGGAGCCCCTGGCCTGCTTCCTGTGACATAGAAGTTGAACCCATGTTTGTTAAAAATAAAGGTCCTGGGGGACGGATGTGGCTCAAATGGTTGGGTGTCCGCCTCCCATATGGAGGGACCTGGGTTCGATCCCTGGGACCTCCTGGTAAAAAAACAAACAAGCAACAACAAAAAAGTGAAGGTCCTATGTCACATCCCCCAGCCCAGGGTGCAGAGAGCCCCTTGGTCCTATACAGAGCCCCTGGTGCCATCTCTAGGGGGCACTGAACACCTCTGGAACTAGAGGGGTTCCAGAAGGCGGCAGCCACCCGAGCCCCACAAACACTTTAGCCCCCCCACTCCCACTCCACACTCCCACCCCAGCTATGACTGGAAGGGAGAAGCATTTATTGAGTGTCGTCTTTGTGCCGAGTCCTTTCACACTTGTTTTCTGTTATTGGATTCTCTCCAAGATCCCATGAGGATTTTACAGCAGCTGAGGAAACTGAGGTTCAAGGCAGCAAAATAACAGCAATTCCTAAGATGTCAGTAAGCACCCCCCAACCCATGGCAGACAGGAGAGAATAAGAAAGAGAAAACGGCTTTTTCTGCCCTGCGAGAAGCTGTGTCCACAGCAGGACACCCAAGAGAGGCGGGGGAAGTGCTGGAGGAGAAGCCATCCCACTGGCAGAACAGGGACTCCCGTGACCACTTAAGAAGCCCGTAGGAGAGGATGCGGCAGCTCCCCTGGAAACCCAAGGCGTGGGCAAGCACAGGGCCAGAGGCAGGGAGAGGATGCCTTCAGGAAACCTAGGTGCCGAAAGCCCTGGGTCCCTCCAGAGATGTAAGCCCAAGGCTGCAGTGATAGCATCTTGTCCAGCCCAGATATTCAGGCAAGGAAAGTAACTGCTGTGTTCACCTGATAGCAGCCTCCTCCTCTTGACACGCTTACACAGGTGCACCACTCAAGCACTGTTTTGCAAACCTTTCTGGACTAAGCCTCCTGTGTATATATGTGAGTATATCTGTGTGTGTACACGCAGATGTAAATGAATGTAAAGTTTTCTGAAACAATTTTTAACCTTATCATCCCTGATGCATTCCTGGTATTTTCCGTCCCATTTGCTTCCATTCCTCTTCTTTGGCTTTCCCTCTTCCTCCTGGTGGCAACCCACTAAATTGATTTCAAGATTCACTAATAGGTCAGAACCCACAGTTTGATGGAGAAAACAGTGCAGCTGGGATAGCAGCAAGTGCTGTGTGATGTGTTGCAGATCATGAGCAGTTCAGAGAAGGGAGAGATTAGAAAGGGCTGGAGCAACCCAGAGGGCTTTCTGCAGGGGAAGAAGCTGGAGCTAGGGCTCTGTTCAGTTTAACAAGCTTTTATAGGTCACCTACTATGTGCCAGGCTCTGTGCTTGGCCCTCGGTTACCAGGATCAGGCATTTGAACAGGAGCAGGAAGAAAATGGGCATCTGAACCTGGGGGCCCTGAGCAAAGGACTGGAGAGGTGAGTGTGGTGTGTCTGCGGGGACAGTGTGGAGACCAGCATGGCTGAGTGGTAGGTGGGCTGGTAAATTGCCTTGGCCTAGCAATCAATCACACCTCTCATTTGCAGAGAACCAGGGCCTTTTAAAACCTTGCACATGACACCATTTCATTTGCCACTCACAGCAACGTGGTGAGGTGGGAGGGGGTTGTTGTTACCCGCCCTGCACAGGCAAGGTCTGGGAGGCTGAGACCCTATGTCCTGGGCACAGGTACACAGTTGAGAGGTGGCAGAGCCAGGCCTGGGGGTGAGAGCTGCTGGCTCCACGCTCTATACTCTTTCCAGACTGCCGGGATTCGAATCTCACCTCTCCATTTATAAGCTGGGTGCCCTTGGTGAGCTGTTTAACCTCCCTGGGCCTCAGTTTCCTCATTTGTAAAGTAGGGATGACCCTGGTGCTTGCCACATAGAGTTGTTGTGAGGTTTCATGGGTAAATATGTACAAGCCACTTAGAGCAGTGCCTGACCTGGAGTCAGTGTGATGTAAAACTATTACTGAACAAGAATTTATTGAGGAATGAATACAGACAGGTCAGGGTTGGGGTGAGGGAGAGGAGAGACACAGCACATAAGCACACAAATAATTTCATTACAGTTGTGGTAAGTGACAAAGAGGATAAGTACAGGATGCCCTAACACTGGGTATCAGGGGGTACTCAAGTCATCCCAGAGATCAGGGAAGGCTTCCCTGAGGAAGTGGCATTTAAGCTGGGATCCAAAGGACAGGAAGGAGTGAGCCAGACCAGAAAGGAGGGCAAGAGCTTTTTAGCACCGAGGGCCTGGCATGCTCAGGAAATGAAAATGCCAGGAAGCATTGTCTTCTCATCCTCATGCCTCTGTGAGCGTCGGGGAGCTCACCTGCGTTCACTGACTCCATCACTTTCCTGACGCGGGCAGGGACTCCCCGCAGTCTAAGTCACCGCAGTGTACAGCAACGGGAACTGTTTGTAAACACGGGGTGGATTCGGCTGGCGACTCGCTCTAAATCTTGTCACCAGAATAGCCGGGTCCTAAGGCGCGCTGGCGGCGCAGCACTCAGACATTCTCGTTTACACGGTGGGACGACTGGGTGACCCGGTTTGCCCCAGACAGTCCTGGTTTTCGCCCACGCCCCCAGCGTGATTATTCAGAGCACCTCCTTTCACTTGCAAAGGTGTCCCAGTTTGAACGATAAATGATATGCTCATCTTAACTCTGGGGCACATAGAAATATCCTGGTAGCATGACAGATGCATTCAAAGGTGCCGCTTTATAAATTGATCTTCTATTGACTGTAATGAGTGCCCAGTTCCTTGGGGGTTTTCAGCCTCCCAGTCCTCTCCTCTCTAGAGTTATTCCATTTCCTTTAGGGACAGCCCACACTTATTTCCATGTTGGAACACTTCAGCCTAGCTACACGACCACATTCTTAAATTCCCCCCTTGGGCGGTGCGTTGGAGTGGGAAGAAGACAGAAGGGCACCTCGGGTGACCTGGAGGCTGGCCCTAGCTCTGCCATACCTAGTTCATTGACCTTGGGCAAGTCGTTTCACATGGCCAGACTCAGTGTTTCCCTTTGTTGAAATGAGGGTAATTCCCTAATGTCATCAGGATGGGGTGGGATCGTGTGTGCATACTGCAAAGGCAAAGAGGAAACAGTGGATGTCCCAGAGTGGGACCCCTGGCTATGGTTTGGAGATATTGACAATGGGATAGGCTACATAATAATCAGGCTAATAATAATACTGTTTTAAATCACCAGGACTGCCCCCTAGGAGACTGTTCCCTGAGCAGGAGGCTGTATACCCTCCTGCCATCCTCGTAACTGCCAGAGTCAGGGTATAAGCTGAACTGTCAGCAAAGAAGGAGGACGATAAACCTCTGTGTGCAGATGGAAAGGGGACAGCGTGAGCAGAAGCAGCAGAATGTTACTCCAGCAGCTGCCGAGAACATCAAGCATGCAGAATCCTGGTTGCCTCGGACAATTTTTTTCTTTTTCCCTCCTTTTTGGAAGCTGGAGATCCCCGTGCCAAGCCCTCAAAGCAGCCCCGACTTTCCATGCAATAAAGCAGCAGTGAGAAAGGCTCAGAGTAATTAAGTGGCTGACGCACAGAAGAAGCCGTTACAAAGAATTGACTAAATTGCCCATTCATTAGCAGCTCGGCATGGAAGGAGAATTACAAATAGACGGCGGAGCCCGCAGTAATTCAATCTAACCTTGTACTTACAGAAAACAATGAGATAATGAACAGAAAAATTACCAGGCACATATTGTATTTTGTTAAAGGGGCGGGTGGGGGGGCACAGGGAGGTGGGGGCCGGGGGGAGCTCAGGGACGGACTGGCACATGCAATGCTAATGGCCTCGCTCAAGCTGAGCAAACGTTTCTCCAACACAATCATAGTTCTCAGTCTAAGGGCCTCTGGGGAGCTGAGATGAGGCAAGATCGCGAACAAAAAAATGTAATTTATAAGGCGTCTGTGGACTGGAATTTATCATCGGATCCGCTCGCCGCCGCTCAATTGATATGTAGTTGATTTCAAACAACACCCCCCGGGCGCCCAGAGGGAACATTTTTTAGATTTTACGCTTGGATATATCTGTTTAACTCGCCATTTACCAAAACAACGGCTGATGACAGCACAAACCAGTCACTCTGGAGAAAACGCACACTCGCTCTCGCGCGCGCACACAGGCATTCAAGAGCAGAGGCAGACCATAATGACGGCAAAAATCCCTGCTCAGTCCAAAAACTGCTGTGAATCTGGAAAAGAAAAGGGGAGGAAGAAAAAAATAATAAAGCCAAAAGCTCTAGCCTTTCTCTGACTTCGCAGGACTGAGCGTGGTGTTGGTTTCCAGAGCTCACACACTGGTTTTCAGGCCCGACACCTCCCACCGTCGTGGTTGAGCAGCTTAAAAAGGCTCAGCTCCATTCCAGCTCACTTCCTCAGCCCCTGGCTGGGGCCAGAACTGGCCTCACCAGTGATCCAGAAGCCCCTGGACCTCGGTGGACAGGAAAAAGTGGCAGACTCCACGCAGGGGAACGGGAAGTGGGGGAGATGGGTGGTGGGCCAGGGCACTGCTGGCCCCTCCCAGGGCTGCCAGGCCTCCAGACGTGGTGTTGGCAAAGGGGATTCTTAGAAAGGGGTGGATAAATCCCCAGTGAGAGTCCGGAGGCAGAGCTGACAGGTCCTTCTGTTTTGAGGACACGGACTTACCTGCCCTTGGGGCCCAGGTCGGCACAGAAGGAGCATCAGGTACATTTCTGGGTCCGGGGTAAGAAGTCAGTGTGCAGACTGGGGACTTGTTCTTCCCTGCAGGGCCCCTGCGCCTTGGACAAAGTCCCCAGCACAGTGCTTAGTGACAGTGGAGGAACTATTGGGACAGTTCCCACCTGAAGAATCTGGCAAACTATGAAAGTGGGAACTCATCCCTTGACCGTGCACCTTCCTTCAAAACAAACAGATCCTCCCAGGCACCAACCGCCATTAGGCGCTCACGGCAGAGAACTATAGGAACTATATGAGGGCAGCCTTGCAAGTTGTCAGTGGCGTGAGCTCTGGGGCTAGTGGCCAGGAGGACAGCCAGTAGGGGGCAGCCCAGCCCAATGGGAACACTGACATGGCCCTCCAGAAAAATTCTGGGTTTATTCCCACTTGGCCACCGATTCATTGGGAGACCCTGAGAGCATCATCAATTCCAGTCTCAGGGCCTCAGTCAGTGTATTTATGAACTAGCCCTAATGCTGCCTGACCTTATGTCCACCTTACAGGGATACTCCGAAATAAATATCTGGGAGTAAGCGAGCTATGAAAAGTCTGCATAAATACTAAGCATGTCAAAGAATTAAACCAGTAGTTCTCAAGGTAGAGTCCTGGGACAGCTGCATCAGCATCATGTGGAAACCTAGAAAGGCGAATTCCTGGGCCCCATCCCAGACTTACTGAATCAGAAGCTCTGAGGATGGAGCCCCACAGTCCTCTGTTTTCACAAACCTCCAGGTGATTCTGGTGCAAGCTTAAGTTTGGGAACTAATGATCTAGTTAATTCAGACTGTGTCACTTGCTGAGAGTACAGAGGGCAGCTGAGAGAAATAGTTTTGGAGACCGATAAATCTCTTCCAGTCAAGCAAAAAACTGCTCCAGAGATTATAACTCATACTATTAATCAAATATTAATGTTTACATTTGAATCATGTTGTGTACTTTTCAAGCAATTTCAAATACCCCATTTCATTTGATTCTTTAATTCATTCTATGGGGTAGGCAGGGCCTATAATATTGTCCCAAGAAGCACATTGATTCAACCAGTTACTCAGTCACAGCAGGGGGTGGGGTAGCAGTGATGAGGTAAATAAAACTTAGGACTTTACAATATCCCACACGGCCTTTTAATAACACTATCATAGATAGATCGTCACATCTAGAGGCACTCTTACCAGTGATACATCTTCATATGGAAAATGTTCTCATTTCCCCCCACTCTTTCAAGCACTCTCCCATTTCTTACCCTCTTCCAGTTCACTGTCAGTATCTATGCTATTCCTTGACTCATGTAGGGCTCCAGGGAGATGTGGAAAGCAAGTGGACTTTGTTCTTAACCTCAAGAGGACCATGAGCCCGACCATCCAGCAAACAATAGGGGTGCCCTTGTTGTCTCCATTTTAGAGATGAGGAAACCAAGGACCTAGCAGTAAAGAGGTTGTATAAGGTTACATAGCTATTTAGAGATAGAACCAAAACTAGAAGCCAGGAGACTTTTCTTTTTTTAAAACTTTTATTATAGTAATATGTATACAACTCAAAATTTCCCATTTTAACCATTTCAGGTATACAATCAGTTGTTAATTACATTTACAATATTGTGCTACCATCATCCAAACTTTTCCATCCTCTGAAACAGAAACCCTGTACCCCTTAAGTAATAACTCCTCATTCCCCTCATTCCCCATCCCTGGTAAACTGTAATCTACTCTCTGTCCCTATGAATTTGCTTATTCTAAGCATTTCATATAAGTAAGATTGTACAATATTTGCTTTTTTTGAGTCTGGCTTATTTCACTCAACATGACATCTTCAAGGTTCATTCATATTGTAGCATGAATACAAACTTTATTCCTTTATACTGAAGCCAGGAATCTTGACTCTTAGGTGAAACTACCTACAGGTGGGAAGCAGGTATGGCTCAAGCAATCTGGGTGCCCGCTTTCCATACGGGAGGTCCCGGGTTCGGTTCCGGGTGCCTCCTAAAGAAGATGAGCAAGACAGCGAGCTGATGCGATGGACTGGCACAGCAAGCTGATGCAATGAGATGATGCAATGAAGAGACACAACAAAGAAACACAATGAGAGACACAACAAGCGGGAAGCGGAGGTGGCTCAAGCAATTCGGAGCCTCCCTCCCACATGGGAGGTCCCAGGTTTGGTTCCTGGTATCTCCTAAAACACACACACACACACACACACACACACACAACAAAAGGACACAGAGAGCAGACAGCAAGTGCAAACAACGAAAGAGAGGGGGCAGAAATAAATAAATAAATAAAAATAAAAAACAATGAAACTACCTACAGTGAGGTGGAAAGCAAGCTGGAAACGGATACCTTTAAATGTTGGTTGTTAAATAGCAATTACCAAGTGCCCAGAGGACTTTTCGTATTGACTCAATCTTTATTTTTCTATCTCTCAGATACATGTACCCACACACATTTGTGATGTTCTGTAAGAGTCATGGAATCTTAGAGGTAATGCCTTCAATGAACCACCTGGCACAGATAATTCCTGTGCATCCTTGCTGGGTCATTCAATGTCTCCTTGCATACATATAGTGATTTGGGATCTCACTGCTGCACAAGGCATTTGGGAAGCGCCACACCAACTTATCAGGTGTTACTTAAAAAAGGCTTTGGGGGGTCATGTGCTGATCACTCCCACCCTCACCTCTGATGTGGTTCCTTTTCCCAGAAGCTTGTTTGAGGATGCAGAGTCTCTGGGAGGTGTCAACTTAAGCCATCACACTTCATCAGGGAACCCTTGTCTGGAATTAGTAAGTGGGCAGCAAGAGCCCAGTGTGGAGACTCTTGGTCAGGGTTGGTGGAAACTTACCATGACTTTGAGCTCCTACCTCCCAAGTCAGCCCCTCTTTCCATACTTCTGCAAGAACTCCCACCCTCCATCTCTAAAGCAGTCAACCAGGAAAACAGCTTCAGGAGACTGAGGAAGTCAGTGATGAAACTCAAAGAGATCACTTGAAATCCACCTAGGAAGACACAGATGCCCATCCTGAGCAAGTGCTTTCATTTTCTTAATCTTTCAATCAACTTTCTAACCCCTATTTTCTAGTGCTCAAGATGGAAGCACACACAGGCTCTAACAGCTTGCCCTGGGCAAGGGACCAGCAGTTAGAAGGGCTTAACAGTGAGTGGCCATTCCTAGGATCACCTTGTCTACAAAAAGCTAAAATCAGCCTAGTTCACACTCAAAAAAAGCATTAACAGAGAATTAATGGGAATTGGATGTTTAATGAAGCTCTCATCTCATGCAAGGATTAATGAATTCCCCTTGATAGGGAGTTAAAGACACCCTTTTTATTTAGTGAAGATAAATGGTCACACTTTGACCCCTCATTAGGCAGCTTCCTGGCATTTTTTCCATTCCCTACCCCAGGTTGACTTAGGCTGCTTAGGCCGGGAGACAAGGAGAAAGAGAGCTTTTGAGTCCATTCATTTCATTCTGTATGACCTGAACCCTCAGCTCTGGAGGGATGTGTAGGGTTGTATCACAGATGGTCAGAGCTGGGAGGACTGTAGACACCAGCCCGTGCGACTGCATCATTTTTCAGAGTGAAGGCACCTGGACTGTAAATGGGGATGGGGTCCTAATCACACAGCAATGCCTCATTTATTTGGCATTTCCAAAGACTGAGTGCCCCCCACAAATGAATTTGCTAGAGGACTGGTTTTTCAGCTCTGATGTATTTTCAATAATCATTGACCAAAATCTTTTCAAAATTTATTACATATTTCCATGTTACATAAATTACATTTGCCAAGCAGAATTCAACCTTTTCTCACTGCAATTATCATCAGTATGATCATGCATTAATGTGCTGAGTCAGAAAAAAATGCTATTGAGGAGGATGAGACTGTTTATCCCTACACGGAATGGTCCCAAAGTGCTGACGGTTTAACATACTTGGACCTGAGCTTAATAATTCTATTTCTTTACTTTCTGTCAAACTTTCAGCTGTTGAGAAGCAATACATTGAAATAGAAAGAAAGGTAGAAAAGGAATCCTTAGACTACAAGGACTGGGCCCAGGGAATATTTTATCTTGCTCACCAGTGTTTACTCAATGCTTACCACAGGGCCTGGGACAGAGTAGATGATCAATAATTAGCTGATGAATAAATGAATAGGATGACTCGGTTTCTCATGCTGGCTTCACTGCTTACTAGCTGCATCACCTTGACCAAGATGAACCTCAGTTTCCAAGCTTGTAAAAAGGAAATAATAATACCTTTCTTTCAGGGCTTTTGCAAAGATGAAATTAATTAAATAAAAGCATTAATATGGAAGTGTTTGTGCAGTGTAGAGTGCGATACAGAGCACCCATGATATATAATGACAATCACAAACTTGCTATGTGATTATCATTATACATCATGGGTTTCTGGGGAGTGGTTTGCACTTCTGGAGGCAGGTCTGATACCAATGACCTTGGTTAAGAAAGGCATTAGTCTAAGGAAATCAAGGCAAGATGATGGGCCGGGGGACTTCTGCTTGGATAGAATGTGTATTGTGTGGTCCAGCGGTCTCCTGGTTGGCTCACTTTGGCTGGTGACAGGTGTCCCCAGGACCCACTCTTCTCTCCCTGAGCCCTGTCCTCCCCTCATCACTCCTCCCTGTCCGCAGGACCCCATTGTCCCATCTCTTTGACCTCACTGGATGTGAGGAACCCATCCACTTAAAGGTGGGCAAGACAATACACTGTCCCTTCATGGGAGATCTAGATTAGGGTTGCTAAAGCAAGGGGACTTTCAGCCTTCTTTCTAATTAGAATTGTGTATTTTGTGTATTTTAGAATTGTGTATTTTGATCAGGGACAGAGCATTTGCAACGAGCCTTTCAGTATCATCAATCTACTTAAAGAATTTCCAAGAGTAGAAAATTTGCATTTCAGAAAGGGAAAATGAAATGTTTAACCACCTAAAATGAGTAGCTGACAGCAGAATTTCCAGGAAATTCCAAATAGCTTCCAGATAGAGAATATTTGGGTGGTAGAGATGGGGCTAAACTTAGGAAGTAGGGGTCCTGCCTATCATTTCTCAAATCCCTCAGTGAAGGAGGCCACCTATTTGTCAAAACCTTGTTCACAGGAGAGCAGGTATAGCTCAAGAGTTGAGGGCCTGCTTCCCATATATGAGGTCCTGGGTTCAATCCCCACAGTCTCAAAAAAAA
>JAQZBX010014415.1:0-38662 GCA_029593785.1 Cabassous unicinctus
ACTATATTCCTTGGCTAGTACAATGCCTCAATATGTGTTCATCAATTGTAACAAATGTACAACACTAATGAAAGATGTTTATGTGGGAAAGTGTGGGAGGAGGGGTGGGGTATATGAAAATTCCCCATATTTTTAATGTAACATTTATGTACTCTAAAGCTTCTTTAAAAATAAAAAAAATTATGAAAAAAAAAAAGAAATGGAATCAGATCTCACAGCTGGTCCACTGTAGGAGTACTTACTAATAATTTTTAAATTCCTACATTATAGCATTATACAATACATTATATATATGTGTGTTTGTGTGTGAATGTATGTAATTGAGTATTCATGTGATCTTAGCAAGTGCATCACCTAAGAATGGATCCACTGGAATTACATAACATTCAGCAAAGTAATTGAACTTAATGTATAAAAACTGACAAGACTATGTGTGATGGTTAGGTTCATGTGTCAACTTTGCCAGGTAATGGTGCCCAGTTGTTTGGTTAAGGAAGCACTGGCCTTATTGTTACTCTGAGGACATTTCATGGACTTAAATCATCAGTAAGTGGTTGCATCTATGACTGATGACATCTACAATCAACTGGGGAGATTGCTTCAGCAAGGATAGATGTCTCATCCAATCAGTTGAAGGCCTTAAAAGAAGAAGTGATGATTTCAGCAATCAGAAAAGAGAATTTTCATCTCTACTCCAGTCAGCCAGCTTCTCCTGGGGAAATTCATAGAAAACCTTCATCGGCAGTTCCCAGCTTGCAGCCTCCCTTACAGAATTTGGTCTTATGCATTCCCACAATCGTGTAAGACAAATTTATAAAATCTCATAATATTTATAGATATCGCCTGTCAGTGCTGTTTCCCTAGAGAATCCTGACTAATACAGTATCTGATGCAGGAATGCAAGAAATATCTCTTATAGATTTGTGATATTGTTCACAGTAGAATCTTTCCGCCATGTTATTTCAATTTCCTTGAATGAAAAATCAATGAATGCTATATTGTAGCATATCAGATTACCCATGCTCAAGTCATTTCAAATAATGCCTTCCAAGTATCCTGACCACATCTTAGGTTTCAGGGTGTCTTGGTGGAAATTTGAGTCACCAACCCAAGCTTTTAAACAGGGAATAGTGTTTCCTGATATTTGGATATAAATCATTATGTTGATTTGGAAAATGATGCAAAGATAGATTTATAAAAACAACTTATGTTATCAGAATTACAGTTAAAGAGGAAAAACGCTAGATATATTTTTTTCTACAAAATTTCTGCTGCACACTAGACTGTTTTAGTTTGCAGATATTGTAATCTGAAATGCCTACTAAAAAGTCATGAAGGCATAATAAGATATGTAATCATCATTATCCTTGACGATGGCTACAGAGAAGAGGGAAATCATTTAAACCATTTCATTTTGATGTCAAAACAAAATGGCACACTGACGGGTACAGACTGGGTTGTGATTAAACTTCAGAGACTACAAACCTTTATGGTTGAATTCTTATTCATTTTAGTCATGAAATCAGAGGACAGGTATCTGAGAGTGTAAAAATAGCCAGCCAAGTTAGAAATAAATCTTATCTGAAAAATTCTGTGCATTTCTTTAACTCAATAACAACAACGATGACAGTAAAAAGGAAAAGATAAGTCAACATTCACATTATGACAGAGAGCAAATATCACTGGTGGTCTATGCAAGCAAAAATACTGAGCTTATATGTACCCTAGAATTACAAAGAAGTTTTGTTCTGAAAGTTTTGTTTTGAAATCCCAAATTTGGGATTCAAAATGTATTTCACTACAAAAGAGGTCATGGGTTCTTAGTTTACATACAAAAATCTGCTAAATTCATAAGGTGGCTGAACTACAGTGCCAAGAATGCTAGCACTGGCTTTAATTTGACCGATAAAATATAATAGGAAGTGGAGGAAAAAAAGAGCTATTCCCTTCTTCCTAGACATAGAAGTAAGCGATTCTAAAAAGATACATGAAATAGGTTTATTTTTGCTTCCATCTCCTTTGCTTTCCATCTCCTTATCTTCCCTCCACTTAGCATTCCTTTTCTAATCACTATTCATTAGAATTTCTTTATTTTCCAAATTAGTGAATATCACTCCTATAGCTTATTTACTACTCCCAAAAGTTCTCTATGCCCAAAAATTATCTATAGGCTTTTCCTTCCACAAGAAAATGTTCTTTAATGCCAAACAGTTCATATCTGATGTATGTTATGCCAAAAAAGCAAGCTGATTATCTTATATCCAAATTTGTGTTTTAATAAACCTATATCCCTCTCAAAATTCAGAGAAAAAGACAGTACCTCATATGAACTTTTTAAATGAATTTCTTAGCCAAAAAGACCATGTCTTTGAAAAGGCATTTACAAAAACCAGTCAACTCTCTAATTTGGAATTTTTTTTTTAAATAAAAGTAAACTAATGAGGTAAAATTAAAATCAGCCAGGACACATGCATGCATGCATGTGTGCATGCACACACACACACACACACACCCTTTTGCTAGGAGAGAGCAGAAAGGTGTGTGTAACCTGGGAGCCTGCCAGCATCCCTAGCTGTGCCTGCTTCCAGTAGCTGCTTCCTTCTGCTCACTTTTTGAACTCACACTCAGCAGCAGGGGTTCAGTACGTAGCATAGGTGATGAGGGTGAAAGGGCGTTTTTCTGTGCATGCAGGTTATTTATTAGTCAGAGACTGCTTGTCTTGTCACCTACTGCTGTGTGTTACACCGCTGAGTTCATTCAGTACTCAGAAAGGACAATGAAGGCAATGAGGGAGCAGCCACACCACACTTGGACTCTAGCTACACGTCCTGTGTAGGGGATTGAAAATTTCATCCTCTAGAGCTGTACCCTTACAACTATGATGTCTGGCAGTTAGAATACTGGGGAGGGCAGGTATTGGATTTTGCAAAGCCACATAGCTGGATCTCAATAATTTAAACACAGTCTCAATCCTCACTCTGCCATTATGTGTGTTCTGGAGTAAATTTCTTAATTCCTCTACACTTTCACTTCCTTGTCTGTAAAATGGGGATAACTATATGGATAATACCTAATAGGGTTGTTGTGAGGATTAAATGAGTACATGAATGTAAAGCACTTAGAACAGTTCACAAAAAATATTCTATGAATACTAATGCATTATAATGTTAGGGCAGGACTGGTAAGTCCAGGAAAAGTACAATAAAATTAGGCCACACATTCAGATGGAATGTGGAGGCTCTTCAAGTGAAAACCATTCTGTTGGGACTCTTTCTTTCAGAAGCACAGAGCAAAACATATAGTTGTTGTAGTTAATATACTCAATATAATACTTGTCACCAGAAATTTAAGCATATAGTGAATAATACATGTACTTTTTTGCGAGTGATATTAATTTACAGTTGAAGTGGACAGGTCATAAATATACTATTGTTTATCTATAGATAATCTTTGTAATGAATGATTCAGAATTTCAGAGATGTTGATAACCTCTATCTCTCTCTAACAGGGCAGCGGGTTCAGGATACAAATAATCTTAAACAGACATGGTACATTTTCCTGGAGAAAAAAATTTGAGACGGTAGAAAATTTAAAATATTACTTCTCTATTAAAATGAATATTAAAATTATGAAAGAGAAAACAAAAAATGGGTATTTAAAAACTGAAACATGTGACTCAAATATCACTAGCAGTTATTGGAAGGATCATGGGTTTATGCACTTATTCTCTCGTGATTTTAGGAATCCTTTAGTGGAAAAAAATCCAAGAAATACCAGAAACATAAAAGGATTCGACCAGGGCCACACCTCTAATTAGCAGCAGACTCGGGGTTAGGACACGTCTGCATTAGTTTGATGTTTAACATTATGGGTTCTTTTTCACTTCCTACTATCAACTTTTCCAGTACATGGAACAAAAAGCAGGGAGAGGAAAGAGATAAAGGTAATTTTATAAACTATGACAAGCAGTTTATAAACTACTTGTCAAGTGACAAGGTAATTTTATAAACTATGGACAGTGATGCTAGCTTTGCCATTCTTTTATTTTTTAATAAACTAAATTCTGATTTCAACTTTTTTTTACAGTAGATCTTAATATTTGAAGGAAATAATGAGGAAGTGTATTTTTAGTTTGAATTTCTATTCATTATTTGCATATGGTTTATTGACACTCAATGAAATGGCAGCACATGCAAAATGTACAGAACCCTATTTTCAGAATAGGTTCTGAACTTGATCTGAACTTTTCTTAAGCCTAGTCCAGGTATCTATGTGTAGGTCTGATGGTTCACATAGAGGAATGGTGGTTTTATTAATAGATTTATCCATTCCAAAGGCATTTTGACAACATCAACACAACTCCAAACAAAAGAAAAAAAGTATTCACTTCCACAATCCTGCTATCCCTTAAATCAAGTTTATCCATCTAAGTGTCTTCCCTTACAATGATTGTCCACGTGCACACACAATCTTTGTGTAATTTGAATTCCAAAGTAGATGTCATTGTGTGTGATAATTTACATTTTAAGGGTGACAGGAATTTTAGAGATCACACAAAAAATGTCTATATTTTTTCAGACAAGAAAATTAAGGTCCAGAATAGTTAGTGGCACGGATCCTAAGTCTAGTATATTTTTCTTTTTATGTTGTTTTGTTGCAGTCACTCCTAAAAGGGTGACCAAATAATGTTCAAACAGGACAATGTTGAAAGGGATAAGGGCCACTATTAATTATCATGCCTGGACAACAGGGGTAAACAGAGATTTTTCTGTGTAATACATGATATATGATAAATCTTTCCATAAGGCAGAGAAAGACAAAATTTAGCATCCTTTTATTTGTTCTGAAAAAAGTCCTTAAAAAAAAAAAGACAACTAAAAATTACTCTTGGGATCAATAATCTTAACCGTTTATTTAAAATAATATGAGTTTTTAATCTTTTAAAATTGGAAAAATTTGTATATTTATTGACTGTTCTAAAGGAAGATGTTTGATCCATGTACATGGACAAATGGGGTAAAATGTCTTTATTGCTATTATGAGAAATGAGAGGCATCACCATGAAAAAAAATAAGGAAAAGATGGTATCTAAATAAAATATTAAGCTATTTAAAAAGCTTTAAACCAAATTAAGACATATAAAAAGCATTAATAAAACATACCTTGTGTAAAATCTAATGGCAGATAAAGTAAATAGTAAAGAATAACAGAAAAATGTAAGAAAAACTAAAAGGAATTAGAATCAGAATGAAAATTCAAGTATGCAAAAAGACTGCAAATTAATCATTCAAAACAGAAGGGAGAAATATAATGTGCAAATTTGATGAAGGGATTCTGGTGGAGCTCACTTGAGTAATCAAAGAATGACAGATCAATAATTAAAATTATAAAGATGGCTGAGAAATAGTTTCTTAAAAAGGCAATTAATAGAAACTTTCACCTTTTTTATTTTGGGAAGAAGTTAAACAGAGATATGCAGTATTTCACACACACACAAAACTTTAAAAACACAAATCAATAAAACATAACTAAGTTTAGAACTTCTAACACCTCTTTGACAAAACATCAATGGCTACAAGGGAATGCACATATTATAATAATACAAGCTGAATCCATTCAGATGTACCAAGGGTAGGAATTTCTTGGGACACTATACAATCCCAGCAAGTTAATCTAATAAATCTGTCATTATCTCTAATTCTTCAAATCTGTGCCTTGAGCTAAAAAGTTGTCCAAATGGAGCTTTGTTTATATATAAGCAAATCAGAGTAAAGGAAAAAAAGATGTCAAGGCTCTTCTAATTACTTTTTTTTTTCTTTCATTGCAGAGTTGACACAATGGTTAGCTGGTATTTCACTCTGATTTTGCCCAAGGTGCCAAAAATCATATTTTTTCTTTTATTGTAAAGATAAGTTGCATAACATGAAGGTGACAGCTCAGATGAGGTCTTTAGCTCTGAAAAGCCAGCTTTGGCAGCATGCAAGGTTGTTCTACACAGCATCATCCCTGAGTATTATAATATCTATATGACCTGAATGAATCGATATGTTGGGATGCTTTGTACAGGGAAGTCATATTATCCCATAATTTCTGTGCAATAGATTAAATGCTCATAATTAGAAATTGAAATTTTGAAAAACACAATATGCTGCTACTTTGTGTATTTTAGTAACATGAGCAGGGATAACTGCCTAAATTCTATAAGCTGCCTCTGTTTTCCAGGGGGATTAAAAGGAAACAGCATGAAACTTAAACTGTAATTTTACTCCGAAACTACTGTGTTGCTCCATGTAAGTATATGCTCTCTAAACCTTAACTTCCCTATCTGTTCAATAAGGAAAGTCAGTTTGTTCCCATGACTATCTTCAGTAAGATTACTTAAAATGGGCATATGAATGAAGAATCTTGAGTTCTTAAAATAAATAAATAAATAAATAAATAACCTAATTGAAAACCACCTTTCTCTATTTTACATGTATATTTATATTTATGAATTCAATCAATTCAGAACACTTTTATATGTCTATTAACACCCTACAATATATCAGGTCAAGGTAAAAGTCTTACTACTTGAAACGTTTGTGTTCACTATACATTTTTCTTTTTTATCAAAACTATGGATATTCACTGTCATTGAATTTAGGTATTCCACTGCTATTCATGGAAGGAACTGAGGAAAATTTGGGGTAACAAAATTTAAATATATGTGAAAGAATGATCGAAACCCAGAAAAGAATTATGATCCATTTGATTTCATAAAATAAAGATAATCTAAATGCCATTTAATGTGATGTACTCTAGACTAGGAGAGTTTTGGGTCTGGGTTTTGGTGCTAACCCCCTTTCCAACAAAACAATAGTAACAATTACTATTGTTTGAGCTGCAGGATGAGGACATTAAACATATAGACATTGTGTTTTATTTCATTATTAATATTCTATGATCTTTTTAAAGCAACATACTAGAATATTTGACTTTAGCCTCGGTTGCACGTAAAAGGTCTACAGAATACAAAAACAGTCATTCTTATCCAGGCAGTATGATAAGTCAATAGGTATTTCACAGTTCACATTTTGCAGAAAAGTGTAATAATAAAAGTAAATAGCAGATGGCATGGTAACAGAGTCATTCATGTTGGATATAAAGGCTTCTTAACATAATGTTCCCTATTTTGCTCTTATTTGTAAATGCCATTGCACTTTTTTCTATATGAGTTTTATATGGTAGAGGTTAAACCTACTAAAGTAAATTACAAGGTAGCTTAAAAGTTCTAATATCATCTCTTTAGGAAATAAAGAAGCTCATCTTACATTTCTAGCATGGACCACTCTTGCAAAAAAAACAGTTAAATCACTCTTCTGCAACGCTGATAATCTTCATAAAAAATATTTTATAAATAAGTAAAAAAATACTGTGAATAACCATGAAGGATCAGAAAGAGTGGAATGCCAGTCTGAATTCATCTGGGTATTTGTTTTCACTTCATGAAAGCAAGTGTATTGCAGCTTAATGGAGAGAAGTGCACCCAAAAATTTAACCTAGTGTTCAGATGGACAGAAGACCTTTTCCATAAATTATAGACCACCCTCCCCAACCTTTAAAAAAATCAAATGATCCTATTGGATGCAAGAATTATCTGATGATTTCTTCAAATCTACTGAGAAATCCAAAAAAATTAACAATTATCTAAAACAAACCAAGTGGGCAATTATCAGTTTTTTGAGAATGTCAGTCAACCGTGGATGTAGGAGGAATTTAAGAAGATGAAAGCACTGCCAACCTTCATATTTGACTCCTTTCTTCTACTAACACAGATTAAAGTTTCCGCAGTTTCACTGCCATTTAGAAAGAATTGTTTTCCTCTTGTGAGTTTCAATTTATAATTCCTTTCTAATTCTATTGTCAAATATTCAAAATATATTTAATCTTGTACCTTGAAAAAGCAAAACCATTAACTTCCTTTATCCAAGGTAAAGGATAAAAATAAATGTAATTCCACTATTAAGGCTTAGAAATGTGTAATATATTTTACTGGATACAGTTTATGATAGGTTGCAAAGAACTAATTCTAAAAGTTTAAAATAGCATAATTTTTTAAAATTTATTTTTGCCAACAGAATATTTCTGTATTTTCCATTACAAAAATATTCTGTTTGAGGTAATACTGATGTTTTCTGGCAATATTCTATTTTAATGTGTTTCTCCATTTACTTAAAATGGTTTCTTTCTTAAAGTATTAGGGCTAAATGCTATTAATTTATATGAAATTATAAATCCACTCTTAGGAAGTTTTACAAATAAGAAAACTTTGTCTAAAATTTACATAATTTTATACCATGTGATGTTTTCTCATTGAATTCTAGAACTAAAATAGCAAGTACATTCATAAACTGTCAAATCTGTTGGAAGTTCAAAGTCACGGGTTTGGAAAACCAAGGAAATAGTTAGAAATAAAATATAAATATCAACTGCCTACTCCTATTTCTGGCTAAGAACAACTGTTTTAAAAATGTCATATATGTACAGAGTTGTAGAGCTTACACATTATATTCACATATATAATTTCACTTGAAATATATCTCTAAAGATGAAGCAGTTGCCATTATTGTTGGATTTCAAAAGAGGATCCTGAAATACAAAGAGTATAAGGGACTTGCTCTACTTCAACTGGCAAAACTAAACTATAGTCCAAGTTTTCTATTCATTGTCTAAATCTATATGAAACAAGATAACATGGACAGAGCAGAGGATTTAAATTTACGGGAAAAAAAATACTCCTGATACTTAATCTTTTTTTCTGTACCATGGAAATAACACCTAAACTGTAAAAGTTTTTATCTGGGAGAAATGATTATATATGCAGTGTTTATATAAAATAAACACTTGGTAAATGGCAGATACATGTTCCATCAAACTGTTCCATAATTCTTAAATTTGGCTCAATTTTCCATTTCAGAATTAACTTTAATTCAGGAAAGATTAGTTGTTTTGTTTTAAATGAGAATTGGCAGCTTACATCTTAAAAATGGTAAAAATGGGTTGATGTTTTTTTAAATATTGTGAGTAAGTATACATATCCCCCGTGAATGCATAACTTACCTTTAGAAATCAGTATTTTCTTTCCTTCTTTCTGCCCTCCCTATCCTCCATTTCCCTCCCTGCCTCCTCATTTCTTGCAGGCAGTGGGAAACTTTTCAAAAATTCTATCAATTGGAAAATTGAGAGGTTCAGTTACTGGCACACTGAGTAGCAATCAAGAGGTTAAAAAAAAAAGTACAAAACACGACAGTCCACATAGCACAAAAGGCCAGTATCTTTCTACTCCTTATCGAGGAGTTATAGAAACATCCTGACCCAGCTCTTTGGACACATAGGAGTTGCCATCCTGATTCAGATCCTTGATTAATATACTCTAAATGATACATCTGCCAGTGGCCTACATAAGATCTCTCCGAGGACCAAGAGAAAAAGACTGTATTAAAATGGAACAATTATACTACCATATACTCAGCTATTTTTTGATTTGCAGCAAAATGAAACAAAAATTTAAAAAGAGGTACTGATTTAATAAGAAAGGGCTTTGTCTCAGGATAGAGTTTAAACACAAGGTATAATATACCTTCAAATATATTATTTTAGGGATTGAAACCAGTGATTAGTATGTCTATTTTGCAACCTTTAAATTCACTTGGCCTCCATTTTGAAAGTTAAAAAAATTTTGCTTCTAAATTCTAAATCACCCAGTGTTTCCAGTGCTTTCTGAACATGCATCATTCATAGGATAAACCCTTGCATGTCAGAAGACTACTGCACATGAGAATAGTCCTTCACTCTCATCAAAGCCTTCACATATTCCTTATATATGGAATTTTCACGATTGTTTTTTATGGTAAATATCATTTTACAGATAAGAAGGTAGTAGTACGATGCAGAATTTATATTGTGCTCCTAAAACTGTTGCGGAGCTAATCCTTCTCCATGGTCAACTTTGACCAAGCAAATGTAGCATGAAATTCATACACATGAACTAGTTTAACTACTTCTGGCTCTTGACCTCTTGACAACTAAGTCAAAACTCATTATTTGCCACATCAAGGTAGGATTGATTTTATTTTGCATCTAACTTGATCTGGAAAGAAAATATAAAATTTGGCTTTGCAATAACCAGACTTGTCACCATCAATTATCTGCTAGCCTGATATTCCATTCCTTATGTAGCTAACCTGAAGAACACTGAAGAACACTGAATTCTGCAATAGTCTCCAAGATTTAAGTATCTAGAAGTTTATCAATCAGTATTCTTACAAATTACTTTGACTTTGATTGGACTCTGAAGACATAGCTTGACTTGTTATATAGAAAGAATACAGAATATAAAATATTCTAAAAACTTAACAATTTGGAAAATTCAACAAGAGATTCAGGAATTTGTAAAAGTGTGCTGAGTGTAAAATGTGCTGGGTGTTTTCTTACAATAGATGCACTTCTAAAGGACATTAATGGGAGTTCATAAAATGTGAGAAAAATAATGTAAAAAGTCCTATATAGTTAAGAAAACTATTATTTGACTGTAGAGAAGTGCTCTGTAATAATTTAAGCCCCCTCATAAAAGATATTTCTGTGTAGTTGAAAATTTAAAAATAAAGCAAACACCATTATTGAATTATTGTGTCCCACAACCATAATCCTTTGAAATATTAAGATCCAAATATATTTAAGCAATTTACTTTGCTCAACATTGCTAAGTAAAATATATGACACACTTCTACTCTGACCTACCTGTAATTGCCTTAATAAAATGCTGAAGTTTCAACAATAAAAATATTTAAAAAGTATGTGAAATTGTTGGATCGATCTGAATCTTGAAATCTGAATATTATTTGAGAGAAGATATTTTATACCCTAAGTCTTTGATATAGCTTTGAAAGTAAGTGAACATATGAAATTTCTTTAAAAAATTTTTTTCTTCAAAGACTGCTTCAATTCACAATGAGTTAAAATGAAAAAAAAAAAATTGATCTGTATTCAAGTGTTCATCTTTACCACTTCATTGAACAATAGCTTCATTGGTATTTGAAAATTGTGGAAATATATTAAAGTAAAAGAGAATTGATATCAGGAACATCCCTCAAGATCAGGAGTCAGGAACTGTAACTTCCAGTCAAAACTGTCATGAAATTCTTCTTGGCTATAGGAGAGCTGAGAAATTTCAAGTCTCTTTTTCTTCAAATAAAGACTTCCTTAAACCTCTTACAAGTATATCTGTGTATTGATGAGAGAAATGGACATAAACTATTTAGACCACCTGGCTGACATATATATGTATGTATACACATATATTTGGGCTTTTTATTGAAATGGTAATTTTGAAAATGAGATTTACTTTTTTTTAAAGCTTAGCTAGGAAAATGAAATAAGCAGATTTTTCACTCCTTTTTAAAAGGACAGGCTTGAAAAGGAAAAAGAGCAAAAGAAAAAAGAAAAGGAATATTTAATCTAGTATCAGTGAATGTTAAAAACAAGTTAATTTGTGTTCTTCCTTCTGTTTTAGATTCTCTGTGTTCAACTAATATCGCTTCCTTTCATATTGACACTTTTAGAATGTGTTCCAATAAAGGATATGAAATGCATATACTTTTAACATTCCCAGATGTTGCTCATTTATATTAAATAAAACATTTAAATTACTATATAAGTAGCCAAACTAGGTCTACGATATATCTTGTTAACTCGTTTTAATATACAAAGTCTTGCTTTCAATGTAATATGGTCTATATGCCTAATTAACCTCAAAACATACTACAAATATGAAAAAAAAGAAAAACTTTAAGTAAATTAGTACACACATATGTAACTGTTGATAAAATTAGAAAGCAGCTAGCTAAAGCAACATTCAATTGGTGTATGGAAATAAAGAAATGAAAACCGCTAGTATGCGTCCTTCATATGACTGAAAAATGGAAAATCTCTCATTTATTTCTCCTTAAAACTGCAAACAATTTAGTAATAAGCATGGAACTGTTATTTAAAGCATGAAAATGATGAATATCAATGTCTGGATACCAGAAAATAGAGGCTGAAAGAAATTGTGAGAGATTTTTTTTTTTTATTAGCTGCACCATGAAATATTATCAAGTTGAAATTATCATCCTGAATTTTATAAACCTTTTAACTTCCTGTTCTCAGTGGCATTTATTAAACCATAATTCACTTTAAATTGGTTTACTAATATTAAAATTTAATAAGCTCTAGTATCCTTTCAAAATAGGCAAGACATAGTCTGATATGTACTCAAATATAGGTTTGAATATACTTCAAAAATAAAATACTTTTATCATTTGGCATAACATTAATGTGCTTATTAATTAGGCAAAGTCAAAATATGTAAGGGCAATACTCTTTCACATTGGTAGCAAGTTAAATTATTCTAGACATGCTACTTTATCTGTGAATTAAATTTTAAATAATTTTCTTTCTCATGGATTCCCTTTCAACCTACCATTTCCACTTTTAAAGACACAAGGGAGATGTGTAAAGCTATTTGTAATGCTATTAATCTTTTAATTGATGTGTACACACACTGCATCTATGAGTTACAAAATTAGCTTACATTTTAAAAATATTAAAATATGAATGTTAAAAGCTTTAACATAAAAAAAATAAGCACAGCTTTCTCTTTACCTACTTTCACAATCTAGTCTGATTCTATTTTCCCTGCAACCCGTCCCCCCTTGCAATCACCACTATTAAAAAAAAAAAAAAATCATCATCACAGTGGTGCAAAATAAAACATTTTTACTTATCACTTTTTATCTCTCCATTGTACTGATATTTAAGTTTACTGCATAATCATTATTTATCCCGTTATTTAAAAAAACAATCCCTATATATTAGGGTGACCATATGTTCAGTTTTACCCTGGAAAATCTTTCTGCCCTAGTGAAATTATTAAAAGTGCTCCTTTCACCCTCAAAAATGAGCCATTTTGGATAATAGATTATTTGGACATTCTGTCAAATACACTCATTAAATGTTCTAAAAATATTAATGAATTAATGAGTGAATGAAGTTTGTTTAAAATGAATGAAAGTTTTATTTCACTTTCTCTCTATATATATCTACAGTTTTTTCAGTAATTTTAGAATTTTGGCTGAAATAAACATTGTTTCATAATTGCTTCATTTTTAATTTTTTGGAAGCACTTTCCACTAATGAATTGATAATTGATAAATAGTCACCCAAGACTTATTAATTTATTATATTTTCAATGAGCAAGAGCAGTTGAAAAAGGATGTATATTGCAGACCTTTTTCAGAGGCTATAATTTTTAACTCAAATGCATGTAACTAAAACGCCTGCGAAATGATTCTGCTAAAATGTTGATGCTACACTTAAAAATCACAAGGGATACCCTTTTCAAAGATTATATAGTTATACTGCCAAATGAAGGGCATACAATATAGCTAGTTTGAGTAATGCAATTAGTGGACATACTGTGGTTCGATTATTTTGAAAATCGTACCTGGCAAAAGGTAAAGATCACATATTTTATATCACTGATAAATGATAATATGTAGGATTATATTGAGTGCTAAGCCATTGCAGCAATTTTTTCGACCCATGAGAGTTTTCAGTTTTATTCATAAGTCATAATATCTAATCATAGCCACAAACTAAATACATTATTTCACTTACTAAAAATTCATGATTTTGTTCATTTTCCCATTTCCCATTTAATTTTAATTGCATAATTTGATAAAACAAGGTATAATCTTTGTGAATATTATAATAATGATTTTAGGTTTTTCAACTGCTTTACCTAAAAACTGAACCCCCTTACACATCATTGATTGAGCTCTTTACATCCTAATTAGATAAAGAAACTTTGAACACAATCCTCTAAACTCTTTATTACATTAAAACAATATTATAGTAATTCTTAAAACTAACCTGTGAAAATTTTTGCCCAAATAACACCAACTATATAATCAAAGCCCAGCATGAATACAGTTAAGTTGCTGATCCAAAAATTAAAATATAATTTTTTCATATATTATTGATGTCTGAAACTTTATGAAAATCCAATTATATTTTTTTCTTGAGAATATTTCCGTTTAGTCACTGGGCTGGTTTTTCTTGTGAAAATGTGAGAGACTCTAGAGTCCAATCATTTATTTTAAATTCTTATGAAACCTTACTTTATATCAAAAGCCTTAAAAATATACAGATTCTTTGTAATAATTTTTCGTAGGGTCACATTTAAAGGAAATGATCAGAGACCTTATCATAAGAGATATCTTAAACAGCACATTATTTATAAAAGTAATTATATAGGGGAGTAGATGTAGCTCAAATTGTTGAGTGTCTGCTTCCTAAGTATGAGGTCCCGGGTTCGATTCTCTGGTACTCCTAAAAACAAATGAATAAACCATCTTTCATTGGGGAGGAGATATAGCTCAGCAGTTGAGCACCTGCTTCCCATGTACGAGGTTCTGGGTTCAATCCCTGGTACTTCTTAACGAAAAAAAAAGGGGAATTATATAAAATTTAATATACATATGTAAATGATGCCTTTCCCTCCAAAATAGAGACATGCTTCAATAAAATATTGTTCAACCACAGTTTTGGAAACAGGGATGAATTAAGACTGATGCTTTGGAAGAAACTTAGGGATCAGGGATTTGCTCAAAATATAATGCTCAGTGTTGAGTACGGCACAAGTTAAATATTTGGAATGAATCCAATTGTGTAACATACATACATATATATATGTATACATAAAGACATCTGTTAAGGGAATATTACAAAAGTGTTATCTCTAGGCAAGCTTGATTATAATTTACAATTCCCACAAAAATTGGTATTTTACAGTAAGAGAACACTATCTAGATACTTCTTTCAATAAACAGATCACAAGCATCATCTATAAGACAGATAACTGGAAATTGTGCTCTTTCCATTATCTTTGACTATAAGGTTCGATATTATCCGTCTACCATATTCCCCCTATCCTATCAGACATCACCTCCTACTTCAACCTCAGGTGCACTGACCCAGCCATGTTGGACTCATGATATCATATTTCTTCAATCTGCCAGACAAATGGCGACTTTGTACTGACCATTCCCTCTGCCTGGAACTCTCGTACTCAGAGAAATGCCTGTCTCTCGTCCTCCCTGCCTTCAGGTGTTGGCTAGAATGGCATATTCTCTTTGGGGACTTCACTTTCCTCCCTTTCCAAAATGTGACTGGCACACAAAAATTTCATTAAATGAATAAACGTTATTGCTCAGCAAAATTTTTAATTACTGATATCATCATCATAATCCTTATCATGATCAACAGCAATATTGTTGAAAATTTGGGAGACAGCGCAAACGAATTTCCTTTCTAATGAATTCTGAGTTATTAATATTTTCCATGTAGAATTAATCATGGACTTTTTTAAACTGAGAAAATAATTGGTGGAATTCAAATAGAGGCTGCTAAATCAGTCAGAGGATAGACTGTCTGAGTTTATATATCTATTTCTATATATCTATGTATATATGCAGCATTATGAGGTAGGAGGGCATATTAGAGATAATCTAATTTGGTTCTCTCATTTAAGATAAAGTATTTAACACAGACAAGATAAGATCTTAGCCAAAGACACATATATGGAGCTGTATTACTACTGAGCCATAACTATAACCATGCCTACTAACTTCTGATCTAGCATTCATTACAGCCATGTGGAAAGTTTCAGGTCTTCTTCAGTGCAGCTGATGATATGTTAAAGTACCTTGATATAATAAAAGCATTTCTGCAAATGCCCACATAACCCTAGCTGACACTTAATGCCATTAGGCATTTGAAAAACAACTTGAATTAAGGAGAAAGGTCAACCTCGACTAAAACGGTGATTAGCTTTGCTTTTTTTCTGACATATAGAAATTTAAAAGTAGTAGTAGGTGTTAATTAGTACAAAATGCAATTTTATTTTATTTGCTATATACAGAAACAAAACTTTCCCCATAGAATTTTAAAATGCCCTAATTTGAAAGAGAGAAGCCTATTGCTCTAAAGATTTCGGAGAAAAAAGACAATTGGTGGTGGGGGGAGGGGCAGGGGGAGTGGCAGGGGGCAGGGGGAGGGGCAGGGGGCAGGGAGAGAAGGTATTGTTGGATTAACATTTTTTGCCACAGAAAAAAATTCCAAATGTGTTTGTCCCCCGTTGTACTATGAGGGAACTAAAGGAGAGGTCTTTCTCTACACAGTTTATCCTGATTAAATACTCTCACACTATTCCAACTGTCCAGAAAATACTGCACCTGGGAGGGGGAGTTAATCTATCATGATTCAGGACTTCACTGCCTTTAGGGAGTTCCCTCCACTGTCTCAGGCTTGGGCAATATTGGCAGTGAGGCTGTGGGTTAAGGCAGGACCCTTCCTCACAGGAGAGTTCATGGCATCCATCTATTTGGAAAAATATTCCATTTTTCTTTACAGGATTGATGGTCAGATTGGTGGTCAACTCTCTCTCTCTTTTAATCATGCCGAGCATTGTAAGTTACACTTAACTGAAATCAAATGACAGTCATAGAACAGGTCAAACAATGAATATGGGTCTTTGTTTTTCCAGAGAACTGCTTCATAACTACTCTTTTGATGATGTGATATTTTCTATATTTTTATAATGAAGAGTTGGCTTCTTTAATAAGAATGGCCCTAAAAAGCAATCCAAGCTAAGAAATTCAAATTTAAATCCAATTGATTGTGTTTAATCTAATAGGCACTCCTAATTTGAATGTGACAAATCCCCTAAGAAAACATTCTAGGAGCCTCCACTGACATCAAGGGGAATTATAAAGGATTGGGAATAGGTTTTTGTTCTCTCCTGAAAGTCATTGCTGGTGTTCTCTCGGTTATTTTCAAATTTGATAATTCCAAACATTTCCCCCTCTTTCAAAGTATCAGAAGTAATTTATTTTCTAGTTGTGAACTAAGGAACAAAGAAACTCTTTAATAATCAAAAGTAGAAATGTAAATGAGAATAAAGTAAAAGCTAACTACCTAAAATTTCATTTTATTGAAATTATTTGGAATTATAGCAATGAGCCATTTTTAGACTTCTATTATAACCCATTAATCAAACATCCTGAATACATATTAGAAATTGATTAAGTGAGAGTTGGGCATCTGGGAATTTTCCCATTTTATTCCTAACTCAGTATATGCAAGTGGCTCACTAGGAACTTACAAGAAAATAGTAATATTTCAAATAAGAACATTTATAAGAGAAAGACTTGCGAAACAGACCACAGTGACATTCTAGGTTCAACAATTCCAAACATTCCTTAATCACAGCATCAGGAACTGTAATCTCTAAATCTAATATTATATATTATTCTCCTATTCCAAATTCAGTTTATGTCATAAGCCTTTTCTTGAAATCACCCACACTTAGCCTTTGTTTCTCCATTAGACTTCATGCCCAATTATTTGCCAAATACTGTTATTCATTTATTTCAAATTATCCTAAATCTTTATCTTTCTTTCCATTCACACTGACCATCATGTAAATTCTGGTCTTTATCACTTTATATGTAGGTTGTTGAATCTGACCAGTCTCCTTGATGACTCCTTTTCTTCCTATAATTTCTGTGTACATTCATAGAAAAAGTTTTCTTAAATGGCTGCTTTAATTGTGTTATGCTCTTGCCTGCACATTTTCAATGGCTTCCTGCTGATCATTAAAAATGCTTAAATTCTTAGATTAACATCCAAGGTTCTGCACAATTTGCTTCACCCAATTTTTCCCCTAAAATTACTAATCTCTAAATAAACCATTTGTTTTATAATAGTTTTAAATTCACAGAAAAATCACAAAGACCATACAGAGTTTCCATATACCCAACAATCAGTTTCCCCTATTATTAAATTCTTACATTAGTAGAGTACTTTGGCACTGTTAATGAACAAATATTGAAACAGTATCATAAACTGAAGTCTGTAATTTATTCAGATTTCTTTATTTTTACCTAATGTGTTTCTTTTTGTTCTAGATTCCCATTCAGGATACCTCTCCTCAAATTTAACCTGTATAGGGAATAAAATTTCATCCTGCACCCCCCTGCATGCAGATGGGATAAAATTTCTTTCTACCTAATTTTTCAATTTTCACATGAACTAATATGCATGTTTTCAAAAGGGTGTGTGCCCCACTACCCCGGTGTCAAACTATGTATTTTCCCCAGAGTTTTGCAGAACAAAAAAGTATACTGGGATAAAGGAGGCTCCAAAAGATCAGGGACTATATCTGTTTTGTGCATCATTTTATTCTTTAGTACCTTAAACAGGGTCTGGCCTAAATAATTGTTGAATCACTTAATGCACTCTCATATTTGGGAAGATAAAAGAGAATTATACCACTTTGAAATATCAGTAATGTTTTATACTTCAGTATAATTACTAGATAGATTTTTACCTTGCTCAATATTATCTTAATAGATAATGCATATTACAAGCATACACACATTTTTTAAGGGGAAATTATAATAACTAAGTGAACAAACTATTTTTAGTAGTCCTCAAATAAATTAGAAGCAAATTATATATAGCTTACTAATTTCTATCTATCTTATCTATTCACGTTTGAAAATTTTAATAAAGTTATATGAGGTAGCACACAATTAACTCAATTTGAATTTCAGTATGTTGATGAATCAAAGCAAAATAAAAATCTGATTTCTTTTAAAGTAATTCATAATGCAGACAGATTCTCCCCAACATATAAATATGACTATACTGTATTACTAAAGTGAATTTGAGTATACTAAGATTATTGAACTGAGATCAGAAAGCAGTTGTTTACAAGTGAGGAAAATGATAGCATAGCAATTTACATATTGGTGGTATTAACAAATGTGTCAAGAAAGTGTTCAAATGAATCGAATATATGTAGATAATAAATATATTGAAATGAATGTACATATTTATATTCAGAATACCATTTTTCGAAAACCAATTAAGCAAATACTTTTTTCATAAAAATATAACACTAAAATCTAAAGAAAACTATTTGTCCTGTGATTTTTAAAAAGCTTCATTCCTTTCAATATTCAAATTTTAATTGATGGTTAATAAAATATTGTCATGTGAACCCAGAAATATTTAGCTTGCTAAATAATGAGTTTTGAATACTCTTGTATATAAAAATGCATGATGATATATTGTTTATACATTTTATAATTTCAGGGACAAGTCCCTAGCAACCTGGTATAATTTTCAGGCACACTTACAAGATATTCAAGAAGTTAATGATATTCTGGTGAATATAGGCTAAGTGTAAATAAAAATTTTTTTTTAAGATTTTTAAGATAAATATATGTGTACTCATAAACTCAAATAGATATATTTTCATACATATAGATGTGGGTATAAAGCAGTAAATAAGGTATAGAAAGTCAAAGTTATACCTTATAAAATCAGTTGTAGTAGGAAATTTATTTCATAAATCCAAGGGGACAGATCTCACATGATCTCTCCTGAAGAAGTACGCTTATCCCTCTTTTTAGAAACTATTCAACCAACAATGTGTACTTTCCTGCTATTCCTTTTCTTAGTTTCACCTTATTATCCTTATTGACAAATCTTTCACTTCCATTATGTTCAACACATCTACTCTTGCTTATATGGATATAACTAAATTGATGGTTTTTAAAATCAGTGCACATATATGCCCAAATGTAACAATATTTCATAAATAAATGAACACCACTCTTTGGGTAGTAAAATGGAATTATTTAATTGCAAATGTGGCTTCCTAGATCCAGTATCATGAAGGACCAATTCCAAAGCTCTGTGAATTCCTTACCTGCCTCATGTCAGGTTCTATACTGCCTTTACTCACAGGATAAGCTTTTATTTTGCTGATTTGCCTCCTGTGCTTCATAGAGCCAATCTGATCACCTTTTTTCTTGAATGTGTCACTTTGTCCACTTGCCCTAGTTTTTATGTATACTTCTACAGTGCAATATTACTTACAAACACTTAAAGGCTAACCCAAATTGATCTGTCTTTCCCCCTGAAATCACATTGTATTCTGAATTTTGGCTGTCATATATTTCAAGTAGATTGCACTCCCTTTTTGCATTGTCTCATTTGTCTTTACATCCATTCCCATTGCATCATTTGCTCTCTCTGTACGTGGCCTAAACCAATCAATAATATTCAATGCTCCAACAATATTGGTAAAACCTGATGGAAGTTCTTAATACTGAAAAATGTGATGACACTCTCATAGACCCTATGGAGATATGAAGGCCTTTTATCTCCAAATACCTCCATCCCCATGGCTTCCTTTTCATTTTCACTATCAGCTAAACTGGTTAGAACTGGACTCTTTCCACTATGACATAATGAAAATACCCCTGAAAATGGAACCAAGCGCCCTGGGCTGTAACTTTGGCTTAGCAGCATAAAAACTTGGTGACCTAAGATTGGTCATTTCCTTTATGCAAAATAGAAATGAAAAAGCCTATTCTTATAAAATTGCTGAAAATTGTCTCCATGTTAAAAGGGAAAATTCAGGCAAACGTCCATAATTCAGCTCTTCGAAGTCATTGTTTATTGGATCTGTTTCTAAGGGCAACTGACCTGGCTTCCCTAAAGATTACACCAATATCATACCATTTTCCAATATCATATCCTGTGTCTTTACTAAACACTGGGAATATTTTGTAAAATAAGAGAAGTGTCTCTTTCCTACATTGAGTTTGCCGACTACTGGGGGAGACAGGTTAGTGGAAGAACGATCCCAGCACTAGAAGTCTCTTTCTTGAAAAAGAAAAGAAACTGAAAGGAGACCTCCATGCCGAGTGTATAGTGTGGTAGCAGGAGAGAGACACAAGTGTGGGTTAGTATGCCATGGTTAAGTGTTTAATTTTTTTTCAAGTACTCCGGAAGCCACTGGAAAGATTTAGTTGGAACAGTGAAATGATCTGATTTCAACATCTGCAGTGGATCCCATTTATTTGCTAATGTGTGGTGATTAGATTACAAAACAGCAAGGTTGGAAGCAGGGAAATCACCAGGGAAGGTGCTGTGGCAAGAAAGTGAGGCAGCCTGGCTAGGATTTAAACTGGAGGTAAGTGAGTTGAAGACATTTCAAGCAGAATTGGGTTGTAATAGCAACAGGACTTGAGAGATGTTGGAATGAGGAAAAAGTAGGAAATATGGAGGTTCCTTTGTTTCTGATGGAGTGACAAGTAGATGGTGGTACCAGGAAAGGAGAAAGGGAGTTGCTTGGGAATGGTTTGGGGTGGAAGTTGAGAGAAATGGAGGAAAAAATAGAATTCAATCAAGGTTTTTTGCTCCACTTTATCTGCCCAAAAGCTTTGATCAAGTACCTGAAGGGTGAAAGGTCTTAATAATACAGGTGACCACAGAGTCTTGCACATTTTAGATGCATTATAAACTGGAATTAAATTTCTCTAAACAACTTGGGTTTCTCTGAACAGTCTGAAAGAGTTCTAAATGTAACACTGAGACTACAGCTTAATAAACTTAGCATTTAAAAACCAAAATTGATTTTACTTATTGCTCAAAATTAGCAGAAGTACCAATTTGGCAATCTTAAGAGACAGTGGAGAAAGGAAATAAAGTCAGAATTTTCTCATTATATCCTGTTTTATACCAGTGATTATATATTAATAAGCTAGCCTTCAGATATGAAGGTGATTTTTAGCAGTATATAGAAATTAAATTATTTTTCCAAATAGCATTGGTGTGCTAACATGGAGCTTTTTGTGATTTCTATCCATTTTAATGAAGATTGACTAGACTTAATTGCAGATCTGTAGCAATGCGACATAGGTTTATTACAAGTAAATTCAACTAGTCTATATAAGGACCAAAAAATAAGACATGAGTTGTAACAGTAGATGCTAAGAAAAGCAAGTGAAAATAATAATGGTAATAAAAATAATAAATAAGTATAAATAATCAATTTTATATACAAAATTTGAAACATTTCAAGTATTTCTATATAATTATATTTATTCAGAAACTAAGAAATATATCTAAATGGTTTTGTTTGCTTGTTTATTTGTTTTTGTTTCTAATAAGGAATATTTTTCTGCCTTGGTTTTGCCACAGTCACAGAATTTTCTGACAATCTATGATTGACATTTACTCAAATCATGGGAAAATTTTAAAACATTAACATTTTTAAAAGTCTGTCATAAATCTATACAAAATATCTTCTTGCTAGCTTCTCTATTCAACAATTTAGAAAAAAAATTGCAAAATACTTCATGCTCTCATTTTTGTTGAAAATGTTGTAATGGGAAAATGTGGGAGCACATACACCATAGGTTAGGAGTGGTAATCTCTGGATAGCTTAATAACTTTACTTTCCTTATTTAGGTTTAACTATATTTTCTAATTTTATGCTGCAAAAAAATGTATTATCATTGTAACCAAAATAAAATAATTTTATGTGATGAAAAAAAAATCTTATAAAGAATGAGGTTTAACTCTACCTTCAAAATAATATAGGGAGTAGGTGTAGCTGCTCAGTGGTTGAGCATCTGCTTCCCATGTACAAGGTCCTGGGTTCAATCCCCAGAACCTTTAAAAAAAAAAAAGAAGAAGAATGGAAAAAAGAAAGGGAGCAGATGTAGCTTGGTGGTTGAGAGCCTGCCTCCCACATATGAGGTCCTGGGTTCAATCCCCAGTACTTCCTTAAAAATAATAATAATAATAATAATATAGCCCATCTACAACTTAGAAATCTTAGTAAAACTTCCCTGCAAACAAATAAACTGTTGTACTGTAAGGGTTTCAACATGGGCAAGCTATTTCAGATCTCTGATGCTCATGTTTTCCATCTATTAACGGAAATAATAGCAATACCATCAGTTCACCTTTAGTACAAACTTTTGTAAGAATGCTTGGTGCAATGCTTGACATATAGTATATGTTCAATGAAGCTTTTCTTTTAATTTCCTATTACTACCAGCTGATCTTTTGTTATCTGATTCAATAAGTTCCTTCAGTTTTTTCATATATTTATAGCTTTTAAAGGTTCAGTAGGTATTATTATACTTAAATTAAGGGTGTTAGCTCTGCTGTAAATAAAAAATGAAAGGGAAAAATCAACTTTAATCATTGACAAACATACATATGGTACTTACTCTTGGGTTATGTTTTTTGCTCAGTATGATTTCAATAAAAACTCTTGGGCACAGCAATTAAGCTGTGTGGGATTATGATATAACAAAATTTCGAACATACTAATTTTTGAAACTTAATAAATGATCAGTTTGGCCATTTGGCTCCTTTTATTTTTCTGAACCTGCTCTGGTCTATCATTATCATTCTAAAACCAAGACCTGATCAGGTGACCCCATTCAAAATAGGTTTTGTTTTGTTTTTTAAGAAAGCTTTAGATTACGTAAATGCTAAATCAAAAACATAGGAGATTCCCATATACCCCACCACCTCTCCCTCCCATACTTTTCCCAATTAACAACATCTTTCAGTGGTTTGATACATTTGTTATACTTGATGAACATATATTGAAGCATTGCTACTAACCATGGTCTATAGTTTACATTATAGTTTACATTTTGCCCCTCACAATAAGTTTTGACAAAATGTATAATGGCCTGTATCTGTCACTGCTATGTCATGCAGGACATTTCCAATGTCCCAAAAATGCCCCATGTTACACCTTTTCTTCCCTCTCCTCAGAACCTCTGGTGGCCACTGCCTTTATATCAATGATACAAGTTCTTCCATTGCTAGAATAATAAGTCTACTTTAGTCCATAAATGCATTCCCCCTTTTGGTTCTTCATTCCTCAGTCTTGAGGATTTGAGGGTGGTGATGCCCACTCTGTTCTGATTGAGAGAGGGCTTAAATCCCATGGGACAGATGGATGGAATTGTCTTGCTTGCACTTGTGAATGCTCTCTGTTTTGTTTTGTTTTGTTTTAATAGGGTTTTAATTGCCTATAGAATCAGATTCAGACTCAGTATGGAATTCAAGGTCTTTCATATCTGACCTCATCGCAGTTTGGCGGTCCTAATTTCTCTCCATTATATTCCAGTAAAATATTTCTACTTATTTACCATTCCTGAATTACACTATGACCTTCCACATCTGTCAGTCTTTGATCATCTCCCAGTTTCGATTACCTCTTCACCATGTGCCTGGCAGCTCTCCTGCACTTTCCATATCCTATTAAAAGTTAATATAATTTGTGACATTTTTCTACTGTTTCTCTAGTTTTTAGCAGAATTAATTTTATTTACACATATATCATAGTATTTACCTAAAGGAATTACAGCTAGATGGATAGAGTGTCATTCTCATTAACCTACAAAAACTGTGAAGGCAAAGGGTATCATATACCTGGTTACTGAAATATTATTTACTTAATTAAATTATTCATGTATTAATTGACAGCAGTGATAGCTGTCCTTGTGCAAAGAGTCATAATATAATCCCAGGAATAAAAACATTTTTTATTTACTTAAGATTCAATCTATTTTCTGTTGTTTTCCAACAGTGTGAAATAATACTTTTGTACTCAACAAAGTAATTTTCCATCATTTTCTAAGATTCTCCTGCCATCCTCCCCTTATATACCTTAAATATTGTTAGTTTGTAAGGGTAAAAGGTCAAGTGTCTGTAGAAATGATGTTATGAAATAAACGCAGTAATTGAAATTAAGAAGGAAATGACTCAGGACAAGAACAAAAAAATATAATTTCATCCTCTAATATCAATTTTCAAAACCTTGAAGAAAAATAAAATCTAGGGCAGGCAAATCAATCTCCATGAAATATATATTTTGTTTCAAAAATAAACACCAAATCAGGGATTGGGGGTGTATTTTTTTGTTGCTCTGAAAATCCTAAAAGTGCTAATCAAAATCAACTTATGCAGAGATTAAACATTTAAATGTGACAAGATTACTTTTCAGCTGTTCAAAGTAATATTTATCATATTAAAACAGGGGTGACAGACTATTTTTTTCTGTATTCTTTCTGAAGAAAGACCCTTAACTGCACATTTCTACTATGATTTAATTTAATAAGAAATTGAATTTTAAAAATTTCTCTTGGTGGTAGATAATCTTTTTTCATTATAGTACTACTTGAGTCATTATATAGTATAAAGAATTTAAAGAAGCAAAAGCCCCAACATATTAATTAATATAAGTCTACAATTCTTTATCCATAATTTTGGCACTCATTTGATGGTGAAAGCTAACCTGAACTGACATGGGCTATTTTTACTCTTTCTTTATTTAACGTGGATATTCAGTATTTCCTACAAAATTGTTAATGTGATTGATTATGGGTGCTGCCACAGATACCACTGGGATGTTATATGATATGTGGTATTTGAACCGTATCACCATTCTAAGATCTGTAAAAGTCTTAATTCTTGGAAACATCTGGATGTAAGAATTGTGGAACTATATATCATAACATCAGCTCTGAAAATTCCTAAGAGCTATGCGACTGAAAAGCGCAGGAGGAGCTAATTTGCATATGTTCAAATATTTGGTTTGCTATATTACAGGTTCCAATTTCTTGTTTTTTGTTAATTATAAATATGAAATAACGGCCACATCTGTTTTTAACAGATGTGTACCTCAGGGTAGAATATCTTAGTTAACTTCTGGCTTTTCACAAATCTCAGTGTCATTTATATAAAAGTGCTTATGTGAAATAATTAGATTGATGAACTCTGCCTTGCACTTTACAGAGAGGACTGAAGCCACCTATTATGAGCTCCCTATAGTTATTTTTCCTTCACTTTCACATTGCTGTTCATCTTTTCAAATTTATTTCTCAATTCTCTCTCTTGCAGGGAAAGAATATCTTTTTACTTTAAGGCTAGCCTCCCCATTGTGCTCCTAAAAATACCCACGCTCTAGCAACTAGAGTCTAGTTGAATCTTCAATAAGTCCTACTAGTTGGATCATTTGCCTCAATTTTTTGAGAGGCTCATTACCTTGAACAGTTAAAGCATTTTTCATCTGTAATGCCAGTAGCTTCCTTAACTTACTGGGTTCCCTCCCCCCCGATCTTTCTTCCATTATTTTCCAGTCTCCTTGAAATAACAGAAAACTTGCTGCCTCCGCTTCCTAATAATACGTTTATGGTTTATCCTTTTGCAATCTTTTTTTAATTTTTTCATTACTTCATCATAACTCCTCTGCTGGAAATCGAAAGACCTGTCAGTTGGCAGATTGCATAAACTTTCCTCAGGCCTCATTTTCTTGGATTTCTCTAGAGAATGAATCAACATTGTTTCCTCTTGTCTATCTTTGACTACTGTGACACTATGGCTTGATCTTCCTTCTCTTCCTTATTGGCAATCCTTTCCTTCATGTCTCTTCTTCCTCATTCTGTCTCTTCCCTGTCTGGACACATCAAACTATTCACTGTCACCTAAACACGCTGTACACTTTCCAAACCTATGACTGTGTTTATGTTTTTGCTTGTCTTTCTTCTCTCTCTCTCCAAGTAAAACCCTTTTTCATCCCTAAGTCCCAGCTCAAATATCATCTCTTGTATGAAGTCTTCAGTGAACTACTCTCAGCATTATATTCCCTTTATTTATATCTAAATGATAACGCATTAATCTCTGCATTTTCTTATGTTTGTTTTAGTTAATGTATTATCTCTATTACTGGATGTTCCTTGAAAATAGATTTCATGAGTCTTGAAAGTGTTCACTAAAGAACAGCATCCTCTTTGGGAAAATAAGCCCTCTGTGAGCAGAAGTATTTGCTTTGCTTGCTACTCAATTCCCAATACTTGGAACAGTGCTTGGTACATACCAGAAACCCAATTAGGTGTTTGTTGAATAAATATTCAAACAACACCTCCTAAGATATATAATAGGGACTACACAAAGAGATAGTGAAATTACATTAAAAATTCAAAACATATTATTCCAAGTGACCATTTCTTCCTTCAAAATAGTGTCCTTGAGAAAAGCTATATTCCAGTTATGCCAGATCACATACTTGGGGCTGCCCTAATTTGTGAGCCATCAAATAAAAACAATTCAGTAGCACGTTGTTTTAAACAAAAATATCACTACCTAGCCTTCTTAAAACAGTTATTTAACTTGACTCTCAATTATATTTGCCTGAAAATTAAACCTGAAAATTCTAGGCTTCCATCTAGTAATTCACCTAGAAGGTCAACAGATTTTGGATCACCACAGAACATACTGGATATATTTTCTTGGCAGGTTGAACTGCTCTTGAATTCTTCCTCTTCCCAACTCCTAAATGGTGTGCTCTGCAAGGTTCTGTCCTGGACTATCACTTTTTTCCTCATCAATTTACTTAGAATTAAATAAGATCCTATGCTAATGATTTCAAGATTTAAACTTCCTGACCTCTTCTCTGATTGCCAAACTGTAATTCCCAGCTGCCTCTTCTGATGTTTCCATATGTGTGCCTCAGAGACTACTAATTAACATGTCTAATCCAAACTCTTCTTTTTACTGCCCAAATGTTTTTTCCTGCAATGACTTCACCCTGCCTTCACCACTTTAGTCAAATGGACTATTGCTTAGTCAGCCACTCAAGTCACAATCTTAGGATTTATTAACACATCAACTTTTATTCCACCTCTTTCTGAAAGTTCTCCCAAAAATCTGGTGAATGGAATTCTTTTGGTAGCATCTCTGAACGGCAAAGTTTCAAATGATCCACTTTACTGAGCCGATTCCAGTATCGAAATGATCATTGGTCATGTAGAGAAAATGCTAATAGTTCAAACATTTATGTGTTAACACAATATATTTCATCAAAAACTTACAGGCATTGAATAATTCAAGTAATATTCCATTTATTTGGGCATCAACTCATTTTTCTTTTCAAACCCCTTATCCAAAAATCAATTTCAAATGAAATAACTGAGCAATTCATTGTAATTACAAAAGTTGAGGCACATACCCAAACAAGTCTTTAATCTTTCACTTCATCTCCATTCCTGCTACCTCTTAACTCTTCTGCATCTCATTTTACCTTATCTTGGACTATTGCCCCAGCCTCCTAATTGTATCCTTATCTCCCCAGGTAATGCCATCAAAATCATCTACTTGAAATGAAAGTTTGAATGGTTACCCCCTGAATACCTCTTTGGCTCTCTATCATCTGCAAGATAAATTCTGAAAACCCTAATGTGGTGTTCCAGGCATCCCATTACTAGACCCCTCCCATGTCTCCATAGCTGCTATCCTGGTCTCACACATCACTACTCATCTACATCTAACAGCACTAGTAGTACATTATTTCTCCTCACTGTGTATCCCAGAACACCCTGTAGTCCTCCTTCCCCCACCCTCACAATGCCAAGTGAGTTAAACATTTTCTGAAGGGTCACCTCAGATGTCTCCTCCTCCAGGAATTTTCTTTGACCCTCCCCACCCCAACCTTGGCTGAAATTTCATTCTCACAACTGCATTTATACTCTGACCATACCATATCTCTCACGGTGTTGAACTCAGAATTTATATATCAAATTCACTTACTACAGTGGAAACTCTTTGTGGATGCAGTCTGTGTCTTATATCATCTTTGCATCCCTAGCAAATGAAACTGTCTTTTGGAACAGCCATTCCTTAGTGCACTAAGGAAAGTATCAGGGACCAGCAGTTAGGAGAAATGCCCAGATTGAACAAACACGTAAATACTAGTGATTGGTGATGAATGACACAGTAGTGTCAATGTCTACATTTGAAAGGATGCATTTTATTGACCTCCTGGAGTTTTTATTCAATATATTTCAAAGAATCAAGAATCAAGCTCTCTAGCATGACTATTTACATCTTCAGATTCATAAAGAAATGAATGGTGCTGCCACAAATCTGAAGAGACTATGAAGTCTCTATTGAGTGTTACAGGAATGGCATGGTAGGATGGAAATAGCTCTAGATTAAAAGCCTATAAATCTGGGAACTAGTACTCCTTCTGCAACTAACTGGATGACTCTATGGAAGTCACTTAATCTTTTTGTTTCGTACCTATAAATTGTAGGAGTTATACCCCAAGATTTCTTCTTACCTTACCCTAATGTTCTGTAACCCTATGGCTTTCAAAAGAACAGGGAGTCTCCAATATTAGAACATGCTATCAAAATTTAGGGGGAAATTTTTAGACCTATTAAATTAACATTATTTGCTTAGCATTTTTATTAATTAATTGATGAACTAATAATTATTCCAGATTTTCACAGTTTGCAGGCACACTCTAATTTCATAAAAGTATACTTGACATTAGTATAGGACTTTATATATAAAAATGAAAAAAATAGTATTGTCATTATAAAAAAAAATGCAAAAAGGAAACTCTTCTGGTTGGTTACGTGGGGATCTTTGAGAGATAAAATAATTCCAAGTCTAGAGAGGATGCCCTTGCCCCAAAAATGAGTCTTAAAAGTTTGGGAAATAGGAGCTGGTGTAGTTCAGTGGTTGAGCGTCTGCATCACATGTATGAGGTCCTGGGTTTGGTCCCTGGTAACTCCTTAAAAAAAAAGCTTGAGAAATACATCCCCAAATTCCCTAATGGTACTGGCTTAGTGAAAATCGTTGCTGTGCTGCTAAAAACAAGAGATTTTCAAAATCACATTGAGCCTATAGTAAATCGTCCAACACTTGTCAGGAATCTTTATATTGAGCATTGAGCAACACATGTGAGGGTGTTAAAACCTCTATTTTCATGATCCAGCTGCTGGATTTTAGAAGCAGATGTTTACATGCAAGGAAAAGAGATGTCATGGAAACTTTTAAAGTGAACCACAGGACAGGTGAAAGTTTGGTAAGCAAAAATAAAATGAAGCTGCTCACAGTTTGGGGAATATTTTATCCAGTAGAATGTAAATTCAGATGAATTCTGAAGGTCCTACAAGACAGCCCACAAGAGTGGGTATATGGATATTGATGTGCTACTTGAAACATGCAGTCTAATAAAACCTTACAAATAATACGAAGTCCTGGAAAAATAACACAATTTCTAAACATCACCTATGTGAATTTCAAAGCAAGAGTGCTTTTCACAAATTTTTAAATGATGTTTTTTCTGGCATTAAATATTCAACAGTTCTTTTCCTCCATATATAGCAGTAATTTTCCATTTCCTTCCTAAGACAAATTCACTATTAATAAGTCTACAATAACATTTGTTTAAAAATTATTTTCAGAAATATCCAGAAGGCAGCTGAGAGGGTGGATGTAATCACCACCTTTGCATACTTGCTTACGTTGAAGTGGTTTTGCTGTTGCCTGTTATGGGTAGGTCTGGGAAAAGAAACTACTTGACTGGAAAAATCAGAAGGAAGTAACAATGCAAAGTAGAAAACAGAACAGAAGCTTGAGAATATACATTCAATAACCTCTTCCCCAAATTCCACACCCTCACTTAGGTGGGCAAGAACCTCAACTTCTATTCTCCCATGTGCCCACTAGAGCTTTCTTAAGTAGCATTCTCTGTTGAAATATAGATGGTGGAAACCTTCTTAACTGTTGCCTTTCCAGACATAATTAGAAATATGGTGTAACTGCAGTTAAATGAATTGTGGAGGGATGTTTAAAGGATTGGTGTTCAACAGCGTTCACCAAAACTGAAATCATATAAAAAGTGTTGCAGTCCTTTAAACTAGAATAGTCCTGTTTTGCATATAGAGGCCCATAGGCCAAAGTCAAATATTTACGTCAGTAAAAAAAAAGAACAAAAATGAAATCCATTAACTTCAGTTTTTGTGGTTTTCTAGAATGTCCTCTGGGAAGAGAGAAGATAAACCTTAAGAATGTAATTTCATTATAAGACTGGAATTTTAATATTCCTCTAGAGCAAAATGGTATTTCTATTGTTCTCAACTTTCCATGGATTTTATTTTTATTAAATTTGAGTCAGTTTCCATTGTGAAATGTTCTGAATGCAAAATGGAATTTAACAAGTCAGATTTTCTAGCAGTAGGGAGAGCACAAGGGAGTCACAGAATTGAATAGGAAAAAAAGGCAATTAAATAAAATAAGAAAAGAGAAAGAATTTGAATGAATTAATTCCTGAGGTGCAGAAAGATCCTGGAATCCAGTCACAAGGGAGGAGCTGACAGTTGTCCACCTAGCAGAAGGGTAAGATGTGGTGTGCTACTACTGTCACCCCTGACACAGGATGACAACAGAAATACCAAGTAGCATTCTATCCCACTAGCTTCAGGCTTCGAGAACTTGGTTTTAGTCAATTATAAAGATATCAGAAGACTTCCATGGGAAACATCCTTGGGAAATTGAGAACACTTGGTATCAACGCAGAGCTCAGAAAAAATGTCGGTCAGCATATATAAACACTGTACATTTATTATTTTAGAGGTAATGGAGGCTGCTGAATTTCCAGAAGTTCTTATTAAATGCTTTTAAGAAGAAAAGGGTATTGGTAACAAATGAATTAATTTACAGGGTTTGTAGTATGTATAAATTAACAGGTATAGTTCATCCTCAAGAAAGTTAAAATGTGAATAATCTTTTGAGGTAAAAGAAGTAAGTTAGCTTCAAAAATTCTAGAAGAGTTTTATTCTTTATAAAAATTTATGTGGATCTTCACTATGGAAATAACATTATATATATTTACACTAACTCTTGTTTTAGATCATGTTTTCTTCTTCTAAAATATAAAATCAGCAAAATAAGAACAGGTGTATTTTGGTCAATTTTCTGTGTCTTTTTCTGATAATAGGTGATGTATTAGATAGAAATATACATTTACTTTATGTTAGATAATGTGCTATTATGATACTGTACAAATTCCAAGCATTTGTATCATTTTATCTATCATATAAAATGATACAAATGATTGATCATAAGATTTATTTTCCTATCTTTCTATCTAATCTATCTATCCACATATTTGATATAGCATTAAGGGAGTATGAAGAAAATCTAGTTAACTGATTAACAGATAAACAGGGTGCAAAAATGCAATCAAATTGAACGTAAGTACATTACTTGAGAATTTATTTTTTATCTTAGTAAGAGAGATTAAAATAGCCCCTTTCTACTAAAGAGCTTACTAATATAAAATCCTTAAAGTGTTACCAAAGACTTATCTTCAGTGGTTAGTTCTGTACAACACACCTTCCATTAAGCTCTTGAATTCTTTCAAATATTTTTGCTAAAATAACAAGCAACATGCCAATACTGTGAATCTGAGATGATTAAACTAGAAAAATACAATATTAGGGACAAAGAAATGGAACAATTTTAATTGAACAAAAAGGGGAGACAGAAAAATAACATGTGACCTAATAAAGTAAAATTTCAAAAAAAAGTCTAGGTCATTTCCAAAGGGAAACCATTATTATCATAAAAAGTTCTATTGAAAATGTGAAAATTATTTTGGGAATTCCACATTTCTTAATTAAGGATATATTTGAATATAGAAATATGACTAGTTTCTAAAATGAGAAATATGAAATGGGGAGAGAATTCAACTAAAATAATAGAAAATGCAAAATATAATATGCTGTAAATTATACTTAAAGTCAAATCTGCATAAGACACTGCTACAAACTTTTTTTGAGAGGAAGACTGATAAAGAGGTTTCTTTTTATATAGCTCTTAGTTTCTTTCTCTTAAAAAATTAATTTTGTTTGTAAGAGACTTTTAAAGGTATTAAAATTTGGGGCTTAATACTTGAATTTTAATATGAGAATGGTTTAATACTGCTGTCATCATCTTTCATCTATAAAGTGAGAATTATTCTTTATACATGTGAAATGAATTAATAGTGGCATTGCCTCTCATAATGTTTTTAAAATAGATTAACAGAATATACTCACCAAGAAAATGGCTGATTGCTACCTCAACATATTAAAGCTATTTCAGAATAAGCTGTTCATTATATGAATAATCTAAAGGATTGCTTAAGAGGGCAGGCTCTGAAGGCATGTCGTTTTCATAACAATATTGATTTCAACACTAACTAGATGCATGACATTGAGAAAGTTAATTAACATCTATTAAATGTGAAAGTAACAATACTTACCTTTTTAAGAATGCTATGAGAACTAAATAGGATAATACCTTTTATGTACTGAGCAAAGTAAATAAGCAGTTGAGTCAATGCATATGAGCTATGATGCTGACATAGATTAACTCAGCTTTTAACATATTTTTCCATGCTTATTTGGTATCTAGGCAGAGGAAATGGCTCAAAATGGTTGTTTGAGCAAATTCTCCCACTCAGAAACAAAGTTATGTAGAAAAGACACAGATTTTGGCCTTTGTTAAACCTAAGATTAAACTCCAACCTGCTGAATTGGTTAATAAATATCCCATAAACTCGGTTTTCTTATATGTAAAATAAAATGACTTTTTAAGGGTTGATTTACAGTTTAAATAAGCTAACTTTAGAAAGAAGCTAGCACAGTTTATAGTAAGTACTAAGAACTCAATATATACTAGTTCCAATCTTCTGACCCTAGATCGCTAGATAGATAGATAGGTAGATAAATAGAAAATGGAAAAAGAGATAATGAGAAAGAGATTTTTGATAGAGAGAGGGGGAGAAAGAAAGGGAGCTATCCTACCTCTACTAGACATGTGTCTTCTTAAAGGCAGGATCCAATTCAAATTTATTTTTGACATTCTTGTAGAATCTAAATTGTCTTTACATATTGAAAGCAATATACATTTATTAAATAAATGAATCTATCAAATCAATCACTCCATTAATCAATCAATGAAATATTACTTTAGCTAATCTTTAAAAATCATGTTTTAAAAAGGTAGTCAATTCTCTCCTACAAAATTCATGGATTACCTAGGTGTAGACTCCAGATTCGTAATAATTTTCCCATATTTATTAAAGGGGACATGTGTAAATCATTTGTTTTATGGGAGACATTTCTATTAGCATTTCATTTTAGGATTAGGAATTACTTCATCTGTATTATTTATTGTTAGCATAATGCTAACTTTGGGCTTCTTCTAAGAACAAGAGTCATCATTCTAAGACTTTACTTTTTGGTATTAATATCAAATACCTTTTCCATATAAATTACATTTTTGGGTATAAATGAAGACACTTCCTTTTCCTCTAATGATCTTTGTTCATTCACTTCAACAATATTGCTTAGTTAGTACATGGAAAGGGTTAATGGGAACAGCAGGATTTTTGTTGTTGTTGTTAATGAAGTTCCTCATAAAGACATGAGGATAAATGCAAACTCTTTACTTACTCTGTGTAGCTTTATAAATAGAAGTCAATCTCTTTATGTATCACACACAAAGAGTGAGCTATCTCATGCTGTGTATTTGCATATAAAGTCCAACAACCCATTATTTAAAATGGGTTTAAAAGATTTATATATTCTTACATCACAAAGCAACAACCCATCAAGAACATCTAAGTCACTTCAAGTAGACATCCAAATTTGCAGCAACTTTGAATATTAGATAAGTATTCAAATTACCCATTAAAAATAATTTTAAAAACACTATTGTATCACTACATAGAACATTACTATGGTAAAAGGTCAAGAAAAATATGTCACTGGCACTTTTTACTTAAAAAACAAAGCTTTTTGTGGAGTCAACCTTAAAAAAATCTAATATAATTATATTCAGTATAGAAATATATGTATATAATATTTAAATAGTTACTACATATATATTTCTGAAGTGAATATAATTATGCGATGTTTATGTGATAGAAGAGACTGTACTACATGCAAAATCTACTTTTCTATGAATCATCAATCAATAATGACTTACAAGCTATATGTTTTCATATTTTAAATATAGTTTCTCATTCAAAAACACTGAGGTAATAAATATTAAGTACATTTAAATTCTATTAACATTTTCAAGACCTATATATTAACTAACTTAAGTAATCCATATGTAATTCTGAAATCTAATTTATATAGCAAAGCTTTTCTATTGTTACAATAGGATGTAGAAAAACCTATTCATACTCCCCAAGTCTTACTCATAAGAGTAGCTTAATTCTCTTTGGGCAAATCATTAGCAAATTCTGATTTTGTTTGAAATAATAAAAACACCAGAACTGATTTTAAATGAAGCAAATAAAATGAATGAATTAGATATAGACTTTTAGAAAAAAATATATACACTTATTTAGAGGTCTTTCAATATCATCTCTATCAGGGTAAGCAAGTTCATATTTATTTGACGTCCTTGAAGACTTAGAAGTATATCAAAAGAAGGAGCCAAAACTCCAGGCTGGCTACTATTTGACCCTTTTTAAATCTCAAATCCTAACTAAAAATATACCAACACTTCTTAGAGATATAAAATTCCAAACAAGTTTTCATTTCACCTAAGTGGTGAGTTAACTAATTTTAATAATGTAAATATATTAAAATGTGCATATCTAATACATTCTATATTTTCCATTTAAGTCAAACCCAAAATGGGTAAAGTTAGAAAATATACATGAAGATATGAACAAAATCTGGTGACTTTGGTCAATTTTTTCTTTAAAAAAGATCAAAGGCTAATAACCACAGCTTTGCTCTTTCTGCTGCTACTAATATATGGAAGAGTTGCTTTTTCTCTGGGACAGTCTGGGGATTTGCATTCTCTTCTGAAATATTATCAATGGTCCATTCCACAGTGAGAAATGGCAACACGAGTACTGATAGGTTTGTAATGATGGCTTAAGCGTTACACTTTGTAAGCATTGGAAGACTTCACTCACCTTGTTCAAGTGGCTGGCTTTTAGTTGAAGTCGTTTTCATCTTGAGTGCCTCCCTAACAGACATGTCACAGCAGGAGCCTTTGTTAGTGTCTTGGTCACTGTCAGCCTGATCACTGTCCCCGTGCCCACTGTCTCTCAGGCTGGCTCTTTCTGGGTCCTTAAACGTGGAGCTACTGAAATACATATAAAGAAAAAAGAAGAGAAAGTGTTGTCTCTACTAGTTTCAATCTGAAGTGTAGTCTCTTGCAAAGCAATTTTGACACGAATGCAAATGGGGAAGCTGAGAAAGTTATTTAACAGGCCTTACCTTTGAACAAACTGCTGCCTGCTGCCCATGTAATTGGGCTCTGCGGGAAAATTGTCTGTCTGTGAAAGAGAAGGAAAAAAATACGTATAGTTGTACACTGGACAAATCTCCTGCAGAGCAACAAGATTTCCTAGTGGAAAAATGATTAATAATTCAAAAACTCCCTTAATCTTCAGATTTGTACATTTTAATTAAATTGGAAATTGCTGACATGTAATTATGTACTCAGAACAATTAAATGATTCCGGTCCACAAATTACCTGTTAAAAGTAAACAATGAGCCTGTCATAACTGGCATTCTCTGTTAGTACCGGGATGGATAACACTGTGTTGTTTCATTACTTAGATATTAAGATTGAATGTTTGTGGGAGGAGTGGGAAAATGACCTAATTTCTCCATATTAAAAGTGTGAATTATTTAATAATAGTCATTTTTAAACATAATCACATCACCTGCTGGGATTCAATCCCCTTCTTGATGAAATATAATTTAAAGTCATCCACTCCTCAATGAAGAGATACAGGGCCTTTCCATCAAATTTTTCAGTAACAAATACAGCATGGCACATAGGGTTGAACTCATCTCTGTAATTCATTTTCATCCCAAACCAACTATGGAAACAATACAATGAAAATGGGTGTTTCTTTCTGGATATTAGTAATAGAGCAAAATAAAGAAATACGCTACTTAAAACATGGAGAGTAAAGATATTGAGAAAGCAGGCTTGTTTGTAAGGTTGTTTTTACTGCTTTCAAACTGATGTGGAGGTCTGCCAAAAAGAACTGAATTCTCCTTCTATCATGGAACAGAGTCTTTTGGGAGAAAGAGAGTGGATCTTTCATAGATTTCCCTATACTGTACATTCATACCCATTACTTCTTCTTGCAGCTGACTCAGTGACAAAGCTTCTCCTGTTTTCTGCATCACTTCATATCACACCATTATGCTCTAAAGCAGCTATGGGTTTGTACAAGATCACCCAGCATACAAGTATCGGTGACACAGGGAGCATGCAATTCATGAAGCAGAGGGCCCAAGGTAAGGCCTAATGTAGTACAATATGTGTGGTTTTTTAAATAATAAGACTAATTTAAAATAACAATTTCCCCTTTTCCTTGTCATATAATAATTTACAATTATTTAGCTTTGTGAACTATTACCCCCTCAAAAAGTTAATAGTAATAACTTAAGGTACTATGTAAGCTTTATTGTCTGTTAGAAATTTGGGGGAGGAAAAATCCTCAAAAATTCTTCAATCTGTAATCTTTTCTTTGTCCAAATGTCCTTTATCAAACTACATGCAAAGATGAAAGTGAACATTAAAGATCCTTTGGATTCATTTCACACTCCTAACCCTCTTTCACTAGTAGTTGGTAGCAGTTTTCACTAACATGTGCTTGTTTCTAGTTTCATTGGTGCACCTTAATCTTCATGTGTATACTACCAAACTATCAACTTCTAAGGATATACTCTACCTTCTAGTAAAAACAAAACAACAACAACAACAACAAAAAACAGGGGTAGCCAAAAGAAGGGGCAAAATGTTTGCAAAATAGTTTTGCTATTTTAGGTTTTAGAAGAAAGCAAATTTGGGTTTTTTTCAGGCTCAGCAGAATAATTAACCATGGATATTAATAACTCTTTAAAATGTCATCCTCTTTCATATGAAGTAATCACTAGAATGTTTTTCCCTCAATCTCAACTTGAATATGGTGACTTGTAACTATTATCTTAAAACATATAATTTGTTTGTCATAAAAAAAAATGTGTTACCTGAATGTGTGGCTAGTTACATAAAGTTTTCAGGTAGACACTTAAAAAATGTTGGATATGATAATCTTTTAATCTAATCAAAATACAAGAATGTGTTTTATGAAAGCTTTATTAAAAGTGATTATTTGCTCACAACAAAACAGATATGATCTAACTTACAAAACTGATGTGCCCTTATATTACTGCAATTTTGGTAATTAATTTGTTTGTTTAAATAGTTAAAATTTAGGTTTTATTTCCCTTCCTTTGTCAGAAAACACATGCAAATGAATAAACAACAAGCAAGCAAACACTCTTTAAGTGGATAAAGTCTGCAGGATGGTTTCTTAAATTATTTGTCTTTCTGCATTTCTCTACAAGTACTGAGCAAATTGTAGTAAATTTATAAATGATCATTGAATTCTGAGTTTTTTTCTGGCAAAATTGAATATAAAATATTTCTAAGATATGCCATTTTCTCCAACTTACTCATCCTAGTAGGACTTTGGTAAACAAATTCATTATTTTAAAAACTGGTTTCTCTGAGAAAGATCAAAAGAGAAAGCCTAGTGAAACCGAACCATGGTGGCTGAAATTGGGAAAGCACTCTAATTGTACAAGTAGATTAATTTGATATGGCCACTTATATATGCCTTAAGAAGTTGAACTGAAAGTGACTAACAAAAGAATTAAAAATAGACTTTTTGACTATTAGAGTAATTAAAAATAAGAAGTAAAAAACACATTAAACATTTGACAAAATCCAACATCTCGTCATGATAAAAATTCTCAGCAAATTAGGTATAGAAGGGAACTGCCTTGAATGTATAAAGGATATCTATAAAAAAAAAAAAAA
>JAQZBX010014416.1:0-32210 GCA_029593785.1 Cabassous unicinctus
AATCAGGCCTGTGCTTGCTGGACCAAAGAACTGGGCAACTTAACCTAGCCGAGCTGACAACATGAACTTAGCCATCACAAGCTGTATTTATTAAAAAGCTATATTTATTAAGTGGTTTCTATGACTTAGAAACTGAGATAGATATTTTATATTCATGAACCCTAATATACATAGCAGTCTTGTAAATCAGGTATTTTTATCTCCATTGGAATGGATAATGAAACTGAAGCTCAGAAAATCCAAAAATATGTCTAAGGTCCAAAAAATTGTTAGCTCCTTTCTAACATTCTTTATAAATGGTTCATCTTAACCACTACAACATAATATATTTGCCTCATTTAGCACTCACAGCTTAGTGATGCTAGTTATGATAATAGTAATAATAAGGCAAATAATGTTCAGGTTGCAGTGAGTTATCTCTGGGAAGAGTAACTGGCTCAGAAGATAATGAGAAAATATCTGTTCTTGTTTTTATGTAAAAATGAAGGGTAAACATAATAACTTTAATGAAAATGCTCTTACATTCAGTGATACATAAAAATATTGGTTGAGCCACTAGCAATTGTTCAGACAATTGAAGGCTTGAATGCTATGAATACTGACACTTTCTTGAGATTTTTATTTATTCAGAGACGCTAATGACTTGTAAAATAGGAAAGATGAACCAAAGAAAATGTCTGCCAGTGCTAAATGGATAAATGTGCTAACTTGGTTCTTTGTAATGGGCTAAATAATTCCATATACTAGTTAGACCTGAAAAGTTTTGTATATTTTTGAGGAATGTTGCTGAAATCTGTAGTTCCTGTAGGATCATCAGGAGAGGCAGGACTTGTTCCTTCTACTTATTATACATGAGACTTAGATAAGTCTCTAAATCTTGTAAGTTTCTAGTTCCCTCATTCATAAAACCAACCAACCAACAAATGATCTCTTGGTGACTCTTCCTGCTGCATTTGGTATTATTCTTTAGGAATGCATCTCCTTTGTAAAGCCAATTTGCTACAAGGTTGTATCCTCTGCATTGCCACCATATACTCCACTGAAAGGTCATTTGATTGTTTAAAACATATTTTTATCTATAATTTGGATGATGAAACCAGAGACCTGATCATTTAATTTTATCGATGGCAGAATGAGGTGGCATTGCTAACACAAATTAAGCAGAGTACCCAGGCCAATATATTTGAAAAAGAGTGTTTTAGCAACAGGATGATAATTTAGAAAAAAATAAATGTAAGGGACATGAAGAGAAGAAAAAGAAACCACCCAAATAATATTGTAGGATGACTTAGTAAGCCTGATATAGCCAACAAAGAAGGAGGATGATGAAGGACTGGGGTCACAATGGGAAAATACCAAAAGAATAGAAAAAAACAACAAGTGTTGGCTAGGTTTTTGAAACCAAAATATCACTGAATTTACTGACATCATTGTGATATACGATATAAGGGTCTATCTATTGTTCATTTTTAAGGAACAATGCAGATAGTAGAAAGAATTGAGAAAAATGGCAGAGATGTTGGCAAGTTAGAGCAGTGATGTTTGTGTAGTGGAAACACAGGCAGGGTTTTAATGTTCACCCCTGGAAAGGTTAGACTTGCTTTCTTTATGGCACTTAAGATTTCTTCCTTGGCAGGAACAAGTATCTTAACAGCTCACTGATACTTTCTCTGTTTCCTTGAAACAAGAAAATTGCAGATTTTGAATTTGTAAACTGAGTGGAAAAATAGAGTATAATATAAAAGTAAAAAAAAGTGTCTGAATAAGAAGAATTTCATAAGTCCATTTAGGAGATTCATTTTAATTTGCAGAATGCTAGAATGGAACAAATGCCTTATATTATCATGTTTCTTCCCCTCTTGTCAATTTTCTTCCCCTCTGCACTATAAGCTTCTCCTCTGGGCTATTGTTGCTTGAATCATTCTGTGAAAATTAGTAAGATTTTATTTCCTCTATATTTTCAAATGTTTTCAGGATAATATCATTACAGTAATAGGATCTCAATGTGTAACAATCACAGCATTTAAATTTGAAAGTTTATCTCAATCCTCAAATATTATACTCAAAAAGCATTTACCCCCTGTAGCAGTTTGAGATTATTTATGAATCCCCAAAAAGACAAGGATTGTGTTCATAAACTGGTCTGTTCCTCTGGGCGTATAGCCTTTGATTGTATTAGATTTGAGCTATCTTTGATTAAATTATGTTAAGATTAAGGCTTTGATTCAACCACATTAGTAGGGTGTAACTCAGGTTAAGTCCCTGCTCCCTTGGTGGGCTCATATAAATGGACACTCACTCAAGAAGACACAGAAAAAGCCACGGAAGAAGAGAGAAAACTTTGTCAGTTTTGATCCTGGAGCCCGGGGGAAAGATGAGCCATTTGCCTGATAGTTTTCAGCTGAAGAGAACAGAGCAGCTGAGGAAGCCCTGATAGAGGCGCCCTATGCCAGTCTACAGCTGAGATCAGAAGAAGCCAGGCCATTTGCCTGATAGGTTGCAGCCCAAGAGAACGAGCCTTAAGAGGAAGAAGGGGCTCTCTCTGCCTGGAGAGCTGGAGTTCACACCAAACCTCAGTGCATATTTCCATCCTCTCCCATTTCTCAGCAAGCTCGGTTCTTTCCCCCCATTTCCCAATAAATTCTTTTTACTGGCTGTAGCAGTTTGGCAGTTTGATGTAATTATGAATTCCAAAAATAGATATTGGATCATGCTTGTAAACTGGTCTCCTCATCTGGGCATAATTAAGTTATGATTAGGGCTTAACTGGGCCATGTCAGTAGGGCATTGAGCCACCCCTTGGTGGGGGCGGGAATCAAATATAAAAGGCATGACAAAGAACAGTGTTGCAGCAGTTTTGATGTTGGAGTTCTGGTGAGGAAGGAGAGAAGGCCCCAGGATAGAGAGGAGCCATTCGCCTCAGAGTTCACATCTGGCCTTGTGGAGAGAAGGAAAGCCTAGAGAGCCTCATTGTCTATAGCTGACCTTTTGGAGGAAACAGAGGAGCTAAGCCGGAGAGAAATGCAGCCCCGAGAAGAGAGGAACCCAAGAAGCCTGAACCCTGGCAAACGTCGGCAGCTGTCTTGCTCCAACACGTGGCAACAGACTTTGGTAAAGGAAGAAACTTAACGCTTTATGGCCTGGTAACTGTGGACTTCTACCCCAAATAAATACCCTTTATAAAGACCAACTGATTTCTGTTATTTTTCATCAGCACCCCTTTGGCTGACTAATATACTGACTTAACTAAAAAAAAAGGAGGAAGAAGGAAGGAGAGACCAGGCAGAGATCTCCCGCCATCTTGCTTCAACATGTGACAAATGGCTTTGGTAAGAAAACAAAGTTGAGTTGGACTCTTTAGGGCCTTGTAACTGTAAGCTTTTACCCCAAATAAATACCCTTTATAAAAGCCATAAGATTTCTGGTACTTTGCATCAATACCCCTTTGGATGACTAATACACTCCCCTCAAACCATAAAAAAAAAGCACCTTCCAGAATGACTGAAGTATCTAGTCACTATAGATATATTTAGAATATCAACAGAGTAGTGGTAATAGAAAGCTATTTGCGATTTCCTCAGACCTATAAAATGGTGCTGGATAAGAGCACCGAAATATTACTAAATCAGTGAAGTGATGTCTTGGATTCATTAACAGTACAATGTAGTCAGTTATAGCAGATGAGAAAATCTGCATATGCACAAAGAGAATACAGACATTTTTGTTAAATAAAATATGTAAGCCTAGAGGATAACATTCTATAAAATGTGATCAATTTATGCAATCATCACTAGGGATGACTTAGTTTTACCCTTTTTGATATTCTAATCTTAACAAGAGGCTGAAATCAATGCACTCTATTTTGAATAGGTTAAAAAAATATGTCGAGTGATACAAATTACTGGATCTTGTTATTTTTGCAAGTTCCTTCATTTGAAAGCTTGGACAAAATAATTTATATTTTTATTATATGGACTTTGCCAGCATAATCACATAGAGAATTAGAGTGATATGGTGCAAAGGGTATAGTTTTTCTCATGGTTTCCTTTTATTATAATAAAACTAGTCACTATTTCACTTGGATCTGAAGTCTAATGTACTTTTGGATCACATTCCAACCTTAATTAAGATAAATGGCCTACAATGGCAAATTAGGATTTTGTAAATCAGTTCTTCTGATTTCTTAGAAAAATTTATATAAATTTATGTATTATCATAGCAACCATGAGATTTTCATGGTTAAATGATTGGTCTTCAGTATAACATGTCCATGTTTTTATCTTTAGATTAGTTGATATAAACGGATTACAGGGATGTGAGAATGATGTTGGCTAACCTTTCCTACCCAACTAGGGTGACAGATGACTGCTGCTGTCTCAAGGTAATGGCTAAAGGTGCTTCTTTGATTCAGGTATCCACCTTTGAATGACAAGTTATATCATTATTCTCCATTTAGCTAGCTGCCACTTCTGATAAGACTGCTCTAAGAATTGAAAGTTCCTTAATTTAAAAAGACAGGCATATCAAATCTGAGATAAGAAATGCCTTGTGGCACTATCTATTCCAGGTGAAATTTTTGTGTGTTTAGTCTTGGGATAGTTATGCCTTTGCACAGCCGCAAGTTGATATTGTTAATACTTTGTAAAGTTCAAGTAAATCCTAACTAACAAGATTTTCTAAAGATTATGGAAGTATGCTGCTTTGAGGAAATGTATTTCATATTAAGTAATTTAGAAAAATCCGGATAGATTTAAATCCCAAATATTAGTTAAGCAGAATTTTTATTCACTCACATAGGAGAAAGTTAAAAATAACATTAAAATTAGTTAACATTAGGGATTTAAGTATAGTCAGTAACCTTTCAGCTCAGTCTTCCATGCTTTTTATTTCTATAGTATGTTGCTGTGTAATGAGAAATAGTGTTCAGAATTAATACTCTGAGAGTCTACAAATTTCTGAATAAAGAAATGTTATATTTTATTATCCATTAACTCATGAGGTACTAGAAAAATTTCAAAAACAAAAGTTTGAAAGAAATGTTTTAACCATTAACCAGGGAGTACAATAGAACAGATTATATACTTTACCTAGACTTGTCTCAATGGAACATAGGCTTAATATCTAAGATTTGCCATACAAAGCAAATTATTTTTCTCTTATACTATAGGAGTTAATGCCATTTTTTCTTGTACTAGAAGAGCTAAAGTCTTCTATTTTGTTTATAATAACTTTGATACATATGATAAATACCTAAGTGAATTCATTTATTCAACAGATATTTATTAAATGATTACTATATCTCAGGCACTGTTCTGGGTGTTTGAGATATACAAATGAGCTAAACAGAAAAATTCTTGCCCTCAGGGAGTTTACCTTTTAGCAGAAGGAGAGAGAAAATGAATTACAAACGTAACAAGTAAACATATTTTTGTAGTATTTTAGATAGTAATACATGGCACAGAACAAAAGAAAATTAGAGTAGGGAAAAGGTAGTCAGGAGTGCCTGGGGTGAGGAACAGTCTGCAGTTTGGGCGGGGGTGGTGGTTAGGGTTTGGTGGACCACCTGCTTGAACCGAGAGTGAGTGAGAGCCTCCTTTTAATCTCTGTGTCCAAGGCACCAGCTCACCTCACCCTGGCTCTGACCTGGAGGGTGGGCATTGTTGTGAAGTGGAGATTCAAGCAAGGGCTTGCGGGAAAGGAAGGAATTAGTAAAGTGGGCATCTGGGGAAGGGCATTCCAGTCCAGAAGGCAGGAGCCAATGGAGAGAGGAAGAGTTGGGAATCCCCAAGACTAACCCAGTTACAACAGTTCATCAGGAAGATCCACAGTCTCAGCTTATAGTCATACTCATGATTATGATTTATTGCAGAACAGCAATGCAGAGCAAGATTGACAAAAGGAAAAGGCACCATGGGGTCAGTCTTGAAGGAACCCAGGTGCAAGCTTCCAAGGATCTTCTCCTAGTAGAGTCACGCAGGATGCTCCAGGATCAAAACTGACAAAGTTTTCTCTCTTCTTCCGTGGCTTTTGTTTGTTTGTTTGTTTTCTGTTTTGTTTTGTTTTTCGTTTTCTTTTTTCCATGGCTTTTTCAGTTAGGGTGGTGGGGACCCTCCTCAAATCCAAGTTCTCAGGTGCCAGCCCAGGGCCAACCTTGCAAATGGGCTTTTCTAAGAACAGCAGTCAGCCTGCTGTGTTAATTCTTTTCTTTAGTGTGTGTTGTGTGTGTGAGGTGGGATAGGCAGGTCATAGCCCCTTTGGGGGCTACTCTGAACATTTGGTTCACCAACATTTTGGAGACTGTCCCCATTTGACCCCAATTACAAACAGTATTGTTGCCTTCTGAGCAATTTAGAACAACATTTAAACAAAGTCTCTGAACATAAATGTAACCAAGTTTAATCCAATCAGGCAATTGGAGCTCCTTAAATAAGGTGTTGATTAATTAACACTAATATCACATCCAACAGCCCTAACAGAAGGAAGCTTATCTAACATAAATGTTTTCTGCATTTTCTCGGTAAAGCACAATGTCTTGCTTTGCTTAGGATCATTAGACAGCATTTCAGCACTATGCTTGGGGGCCATTTTTACCAGCAAAATCTCCAACAAAAACACACACACAAAATCATGGCGCTAAATATATTGAGAAAAGGATACCCTGTTTATAGTATGAAGCTGAACCAGGATGGCAAAGCATTGCCTTGTTCAACTGTTGGGAGCATGTGCATCGGGTGTCTTAAATGTTTTGCCACTCTGCACATATCTATGAATGGCCAAGAAATCACCATGAATACGGAATCCACAAATAATGAGGATCAACTGTATTGGCAGCATTACAAGATAAAGGCTAAGGGAGAGCTATCCAATCATGGACTTTGAATAAGTAAATAATAAATAAATAAGTAAACTTGTTTTATATTAAACTATGGAGATTTGGGGAATATTTATTGTAGTTAGCTTTCAATAAAAAATATCTAATTTAACTGTCATTACCAAAGTCACTCTCAAGGTTGGGGTCAATTAATGCAACATAAATGACTTAATTTCTGACTGATATATACAGGGGCATAAATACAATGATGCAACACACTGGGTACAGACCAACTGGGGGCATAGAAAGTTCTTTGCTTAACAAAAGGGCCATCCCAACTTGGATGCTAAAAGAAAAGGGTGATACATGTATTTTTTAAAAAACAAGGTTTTGTTTATTTTAAGCCATTTTCCTCCTTTAGCTTCAACTTTTCTGTAAATTTTATACTGCAATTGTGGCTGGATCTCAGACTGAGCTTCTCACTGTTAGAAACATTGACCCCTTTGAATATAGCTACTATTAGGTATATGTATAATTTGAGAAATTCTCAGTATCACTTTTACAACTTTTAATTGTGGGTTTCTTTTATGAACCTTCAATTATTCTTTCTCCAAATCTTATTGATAAAATAGACACATTCTCTGTACTGGGCTCTACACAAGGAGAAACAAGACAGTTTTTCACCTACAGGTATTCATAATCAAGTTGAGCAATAGACACTGTGTTAAGTACTCTAAGAGACACAGGAAGAAAGAGCTTGGAACACAAGAGGAGGATGGGTTCAATTATGTAAGCTCTCCAAGCAATACCATGTGGACACATAATACATGCTTGTGATAAAAATGGAATTTATCATGCTTGTTTTAGTTTCCTTGGCTGCTCAAGCAAATACTGTGCAATGGGCCAGCTTCAACAATGGCTTATGGTTTTGAGGCTAAAAGAAAGTCTAAATCAAGGTGTCAACAAGGTGATGCTTTCTCCCAGAAGACTGTGGCACTCTGGGACTGGCTGCTGGCGATCCTTGGTCTTGCCTCTTCTGTCACATGGCAATGCCCAGGGTGGCCTCACTTGGCCACTCTGTTCTCTTCTGGATTCCATTGAATTTCACCCTCTGGCATCTCTCTGTGGCTTTCTCTCTCTGTCTGAATTTCATTCTCTTATACAGGACTCAAGTAATAGGATTAAGTCCCATTCTGATTGAGGTGAGCCACACCTTAACTGATGCTACCTCATTAAAAGGTCCTCTTCCAATGAGTTCACACCCACAGGAATGGATTACATTTTAAGAACATGATTTTCTGGGGGCACATACAACTTCAAGCCACGATGCTTTTTTGTTTAAAAAACATTAGTAAACAAATGAACAAGCAAAGAAACCCCTCAGACCTGAGCCTCCTTTCCTTTAATACTTCTCTGACCTATCTATTCCCTGTGGTACCACTATCCTGACAGGCTTTCTTAGTAGATAGATTGCTTAGCCTCAGTTCTTAGTTGGAGTCTAAGCACCCTACAAGAGGGCAGCTGCAGTTAAGAGCAATAGAGATCCCAAAGGCAAGGGAAATGAGGAAAAAACCTACTTTTATCTCCTTTTTTCAAAATTAAAATAACCTTGACTGCTTCTTTTGATTAAAAAAGAAATATATGGTTATTATAAAAACAATTACAGAATAATATAAACATAAAGTGAAAGTGACCCATTATCCTAAACCTCAGAGAAAATCCCTATTAACATTTTGGTGTCTGTCCTTCTGGGCTTTTTGCATGTATGAATATTTTCATATTTACATAAATTCCATATACATTATATACCAGAATAAGTTTATAATTTTATAATCAATTTTGTTTGGCGTAATTCTATAATTAGTATTTTCTTATATTGTAAACATTTTCTTGTAAATATATATGTACATATATGTTTAAATATATGAATATCCTCATTGTTTAGTGACTGTGTAAACTCCACTATCATGGACCATAATTACTTTATCCAACACTTTTTGGTAGAAGTCTAATGATTTTCTCATCATAAACAGCACTACAATAAGCTTGCATCTTTGTGTTCTTATCTGATTGGTTTCTTTGGATAAATTCAAAGAAAAAGTGGCATTGCCAGGTCAGAAGATATTCATAATTTATGTTTTGCTGGATTGATTTCCAATTGACGTTAGTAATCAGACTTAATTATTCTTGCCAACATGGCAGGGCAAATTTGATATCCAACAATTTTATTTGCATTTATTTGATTACTAAAAAGCTTAATATATTTCATGCATTTATTAGCTATATGGCTGGTTTTCCCTTCCTCTATAATGCTCTTTCTCCTCCCTTAAAAGTCTCTTGCCTCATGGTCAAACCCTAAATGTTGGGATTTCCCAACCCTTTTTCTTGTGTCAACCTTCCCTCCTCTCACTACCCATCTCCCTAGATTATCGCAACCAGTTGCATGGATTTACATGTCATGCATATGCCAGTGATGCCCACATTGCTAACTCTAGCCATGACTTCTCCCTCAAAGTCCAGATGCCTACCTAGTACTTTGATAAGGCATCATCCACAGCATGTGAGGTAGATTGGATCATGTACCCCAACAAATGACTTGTTCTATATCTAATCCCTATTCTGTAGGTGTGAACTCATTGTAAATAGAACCTTTTGAAGATGTTATTTTTAATTGAGGTGTGGCCAAACTGTATCAAGCTAGGCCTTAATCCACATGACTGGAAGCCTAATAAAGAGAAGTCAGCAGTCAAAGTCACAGTAGGAGACCAAGGACATTGCCATGTGACGGAGAAATGCAAGTCAAGGAACCTCAAGAATTGTGGCACACCAGCACCAGAATGCTACAGACTTGATTTGGGACTTCAGGCCTCTAAAACTGTGGGCCAATAAATTCTTCCTGTTTAAGCTAACCCATAATTGAGGTATTTGTCATAGCATCTCTGGCATAGTAAGACAGCATGTCCAAAGAATCCCTGATTCTTTACACTCCACCCCTTGGCCCCATACCCGACCAAACCTACTATCTCTCATTCTTCTCCATCTTAATGTCAGCTGTTTAGGGGAAAAACTAGAGGCCTTCCTTGATTCTTCTCTTTCTCTTACCCCACATCGCATAGATCAATAACTTCTGTACATTTTGCCTTCAGATCATATTCCAATATTGTCTATAAGCTACACCTCTGTATCAAACATCCTCATCTTTTACCTGGACTCCTGCTATTGCCTCTAACAAGTGTCTCCATGACCACTTTTGCCTCCTGTCCCCCAAATTTTACTCTCCATAGAATGACTAGAGTAATATTTTAATATACAGTCAGATTGAATTACTGCCCTGCAGAATCCTCCAATAGCTATCCATCCCATTTCAAATAAAAGTCAACCATTTTTGTTATCATTGCCCCAAATAACAAATATCTACCCCTCCCTGGCATTGTCTATTACATTGCCATGTCTTATTTTTAAAATTTTCATTACTACTCTGTGTATTTGTTAATTTATTTGTTATTTCTTGTCTCCCTATAGTAGACTATGAGTTCCATGAAATCTGGAATATTATTCTTGCTTATTCCTGCATGTATAGTGCTGTCATAGAATTCTCAGTCAATACATGCTCTTGGTGAATATCTCTATTTATCTTTCCATGAATGATGTACTCTATTGTCTATTTTTTTTCACTGAGGGGTACATATAAAGAGAAATAGCATAACATACTTTTGGTTTGAAGTTGTAAATACCCCAGAAAAGCATGGTTATAAATCTAATCTGATCCTGTGGGCATGAACCCATTGTGAGTAGGACTTTTTGATGAGGTTACTTCAGTTAAGGTGAGGCCCATCTCTATCTGGATGGGCCTTAATCCTATTACTGGAGTCCTTTATAAGCAGAACAAAATTAAGACACACAGAGAGAGAGAAAGCTACAGAAACCAAGAATCTGAACATCAGTGGGCACTGGAAGAAAAGGGAGAGACCAGGAGATGCCACCATGTGCCTTGGATGTGATAAGCTAAGGACCAAGGACTGCCAGCAGCCAGCCCCAGCACACCACAGTCCTTGGGGAGAAAGCATCACTTTTGTGATGTCTTGATTTGGACTTTCTTTTAGCCTCAAAATCTTAAGCAAATAAATTCCCATTTTTTAAGCTGAACCATTGCATGGTATTTGCTTGATCAGCCCAGAAAACTAAAACAATACTCTTTCCATAATAAGTACATGAATCTTTACTTTATGACATATGTTGGCAGTACCTGTCTTAGTTAACAGTCTTATTTAAAATTTTTGTGGTGTTTTGTGCAAATGGAGCTTAAAAATTTGGTTTTATTCATGTTTATTCATAGTTTACATTATTGATTATAGATTTTATATCTGCTTAAAAGTCCCTTTCCTAATTCAGGCTTATAAAATATGTTTTAAAACATGGCTGTATATTACAAATTTCCCCACTTATCTGAACAACTACATTTATAATATATTAAATTTCTAAGCTTTGGAGTATGTTTTTCTGGTTTCTACATTGTTCTATTGATATGTCTAATCCTGGGCCACTAGCAGATACTTCAATGTACTTAATAATATGTTTTAGTGTCTTGAAATATAATCCCTTCTCCAATTAATCTTACTTTTCACATTTTTCCTAGAAAATCTTAAATGTTAATTTTTCAGTTAAAGTTTAGAATAATTCTGTCACGTTTCAGGAAAAAACAAGCAAAAATATCTCACTTTATTAATTTGCATATTTATTTCCTTATAATATTTTAAATTCTCATTCAAAATGCAAACTGTCTCATTATTGATTTCCATCCCCTTTCATGTCCTGTATATAGTTTGATTTTCTACATGTGTTTTTGTACAATATGTTATGTTAATACACCATTTCCAGGTATATTACTGCTGGTGTGAATATTTCTTTTCTTCCATTGTAATTTGTATTTTACCTTTGGCTTGTGGTAACTGCTACCTTATTAAACAGAATGTGGTTTGTGACATTTTAACTTTCTTTGAAGTAGTTGAATTTTTCTGTCTTGAAATATATAATGAATTTTCAAAAATGTTTGATAGATATTTGAAAAGAATGATTTCTGTTTGAAGGCCATATATATATACATGATTTCTGTTTGAAGGTCATGTATATACATATACAGATATTTAAAAATATGTATGTACATGTGAATATATAATTTTATGTGTGAACTAAATCAGTATCATCTACATATGTGTACAGATCAGTTGGAAAATGGACAAAGAAAGTGGCAATTCAATCATGCATGAGTATACAGAGAGGCAAAGAAGCTATATATATATGTATATGATGATATATGTGTATGGTATATGTTTATGTATATACACATGATCTATATATACATGGATGACTATACCTCAATATATATCACATGCATAGTTATCAAACATATATATTCGATATAATGAATTTAATTGTAAAATGCAAATAATCACACTTTAGTCTCTTTCTCCGATCTTCTCTTCCTTGTCTTTTCTCATTGATCTGTCTAGGACTGAGTCTCCAACCCCTATTACTTTCCTTCTATTTTCTCCTTTATTCTAACAGTGTTTGCCTTATTTATTGAGTTAAAAGTCAGATAAAATCCTCAACAGTTGTATCTTTATGGTGACATCTAAATTTCATTAGAATATTTTGCGATTCTCTTTTTCTACTTAACTTCCTTTCCACCTTTTGTTATATTTATTTTTCAAACCTTTTAAAATTTTGTTTTCCTTTCCATGGTATATCTTTGGAAACATTGCATAATTTTGATATAGCTATATAGTTTATAGATTAAGAGCATGTTGGATTTTTAACCCCTTTTTTAATCCTTTGCTTTTAGTAGATGATTTAATCCTATAACATTTATTGGCTTACATTTAATTTTACTTTTGTCATCCTAGTTTATTAGTGATTCCTTGCAGTTTCCGTTTTCTATCTTTTACATTTATTTGACTTTCCTTCCTCATAAAGTTGGTGATTAGTTTGTTATTTCTAATAGTTGTGTGTTTATATCTTTGAAGAATACATTTTGACCTATATTTTTAAGTCATTAACTTTAGTAATGGAACAGTATATGTTGACTTACCTCTATGAAAAATGAGGAATTATTATACCTAACCTTTCTCACACTTCAATTTTTCACCCTCCTTTGATCAGATAAACACCTATCTGGTTTGTATTACCTAGGGTTTCTATTCCAATCCATTAATCTCATGTTATTATTTTAAAATTATGTATCTTTAAAGTTTTGATAATTATATTCATGGTTGTCTTTTGTAATCTTATTTTGACTAAATTTGCAGTAAGTATTTTTTTCATATTGCAGTGTTTTCAAGAGATTTTTCTTTGCTTGCTTTGTTTTATCTTTGTACCAAAGACACAAAGCATCTTTGAATGAGTCTTTACATATTTGATTATGATGTTTTGTTGCCATCATAAGTAAAAAGCCATTTGGCTGATAAAAACAATATTGGTTAAAACTCTTTCTCTATAATTGGTATCACCTTTAGCAAATTATGTGGCGGGTGAAAAATCTGAGTCTTTTATTTTTTAGGGCCTACATGCTTGTGGAATATTTTCTATTTTAATGATATTCAATAATTTAACAATATATATTTGCCAATTAGTTATTTCTGTTAATTTTGTTTAGTACAGACTAAGCCTACTTTTTTCAGTTCGACAACATTTTCTTCTACTATGTTTTTGGGCATTCTTTCCCACACGTTCTGTTTTCTTCTTCAAGCATTCTAATTACTCATATGAGGGGCCTCCGTTATTTTTTCCCCACTTCTATCATCTTCTCTCTGATCATTTTCATCCCTCTGTTCTTTTCCTCTGAATTCAAGCCTGTATTCCACATTCTGATCTGCTTTACTGCAATGGCAATGATGCTCTTTACAATTTCTTACACAGTTTTATTTTTACAGCAGTTTTGTTTCCTGTCAGCTCTCTTTCTATTTCAGTCAGCCTTCTTAGCTCCATGTTCTTTTCACCTCCATTGTAGAGAGCCTATGCTATGTGCTTACAGCAGATATCAAGATAAATATAATACAGGCCGTGTCTTCATCATGCCTTGTTGATAGGGCAGTTCAGAGGCACATTTTCTCTGGGCCTATCTGAACCTCCCTTGTCTTCGGCTTTAAGGTGGGTTTAATACTTTTCTCTGGGCTCTGTTTCTTCCAGGTGAATAACCATTACAGCGCTCACCTACTCTGATTTGCTTACTTATTTCTTTACACTCTGAACTTCAAGAGGACAAGAACTTTGTCCTACTTGACCTTATATTCCCAAGAGTAGTACAGACTGGCACAAAGTGGGCATTTCAGAAATGTTTTTTTGATGAAATAAATAAATGAATGAATGCATACCAAGATTTAATTTAGCTGTAGTTCCTTCTACGCAATTTGTTTGTTGACCTTTGCCACATAACAAGTCAAGGACTATCTGTATTGGATAGGTCTAAATACAAATTTGCCCATATGATAAGCCTATTGAAAGGAATAAAACTGCAGTTAGGATATAGAGAGAGAGCCAGGCAAAGCTTTGGAAAGACCAGAGAAATTTAGTTCTACTTGGAAGAGAGCATAATGCATAAAAATTGCTAAAATAGATTATTTAATAAATTTTCAAATTATTTATGAGAATTAGTTTAAATTTAGGGCTATCATAAGCAGAAAAATAGTCTGTAGTTTCAGTAATGGTGCACCTGCTCTTCTAAAGGCTACGCAAAGCAAAACTCATTGTGCTATAAGCATTAGCCTTTAAATTCCCTCTTCACTGTGCTTGTGCCTAAAGGCCCTGGTGATTGCTTTGGAATGATTCTTCATTACAACTCCAGAATTGGGAAGAGTGCTGTAGAAGTCTGCTGGATAGTCTTGTTAAGGAATTCACTGGTTTGGAAAAAACAGGCTCCAAGCAACAGGAGCATGGGGACCTCATATTGAATTCTGATTCATCACTGAAATTTATTTCAAATTTGTGATGATTCTAGCCTCTGCTGAGAGAACCACTGAAACACAAACAGCTAAGATTTTTTTTTTTTAAAGTCTCCTTTATTTCCTTTTCTGGAGTTCAGTTTGAAAGTTCATTTTAGAATTTTAAAACTGTTACTCTTCCATTTACATGAGGGGACCATTTCAATAAAAATAGTCACTTAAATTATTATTGTACTTAGCTAACATAAGCGTATTATTTATATAAATAAGTATATTGTGTGTGTGTGTATATATATATATATATATGAGATTAATGATTAAGGTCCAGAATATAAGAATAACTATAAATCTGTAAGAACAAGTTAGGAAACAGTCGGGATAAAAACACTATTTTAAAGGCACTTTATGTAAGAGAAAACATTAATGGCCAGTAAACCCATGGGAAGATGCTTAACCTCATCAGAAATCAGAGAAATACAATTTGAAACAACAAAAAGGTACATTTAACATTCACAATATTGGCAAAAATTTAAGAATCTGAATAGCCCAAATGCTGCAGTGACAGGAACTCTTACAATTGCTGGTGCAAGGTCTGAATTGGTACAAACATTTGGGTAAACAGTTTATACTTATCCAGAAATGTTTAATATAAGCACAGCTCAAAAACATAACAGGTAAAAAAGCAAGTTGTGAAATACATGTGTGTAATTCCACATTTATAATGCTCAAAAACATGCAAAACTAAATTATGTATTCTTTATGAATATATCCATTTGCTGTAAACTAACAGAAGAGCAAGAAAGGGATAAACACAAAATCATTACATTAGTGATTATCCACTGTGGGAGATATAAGCCTGGAAAAGGGGCACACACATGAGGTTTAAATGTTATTAGTAGTTTCCTATTTTATAAGCAACATCATTACATGGGTGTTTGTAATAGGTGGGTTTTATGACTTGCCCAGTTGGATGGAAAGACTTCTGACAAGTGATTGTTTTTTTTTCCCCTAAAAATATAGTTTTAACACAATTTCATACTTCTTTCTCTGAAAGAAAAATTAGAAAATATAAAAAAGCTAACACTAAGCTAAAGTAGAATATATGCCATTCAAATTCACAAGAAGGATTCTTAATCAAGGGTGCATTTAAATTGCTCATTCTTTTAAAATGTTTAACAGGGGAAACGGATGTGGATCAAGCAGTTGGGTTCCCATCTACCATATAGAAGGTCCAGGGTTCGATTTCTGGGGCCTCTTGGTGAAAGGCAAGCTGGCCCGTGCGGCAAGCTGGCCCGTGCGGTGAGCTTGCCTAAGCGGAGTGCTGACCTGCATAGAGTGCTGGCTCGCGCAGGAGTGCTGGCCTGCATGGAAAGCTGGCACAGCAAGATGATGCAACAAAAAGAGACACAGAGGAGAGACAATAAGAGACACAGCAGACCACAGAGCTGATGTGGCACAAGAAACTGAGCGCCTCTCTCCCACTCTGGAAAGTCCCAGGATCGGTTCCTGGTGCCACCTAAAGAGAAGACAAGCAGACACAGAATAACGCAGAGAGCAGACAGTGAGTGCAAAACAAAGGGGGGAGGGGAGGGAATAATAAATAATAAGTAATAAATAATAAAGATTTAAATAAATCTTTAAAAAAAGAAAAGGAAAGAAAAGAAAATGTATAACAGAAATAACAAGATTATCAGAAGGACAAATGAAATTAAAGAACTAAGATATTAGAAGATTTTCTTTGAGCTAGGCAATATCCAGAGAACAACCTTTAGTTAACCATAGTTTCCAATTCAGCAGCTCAGTGGGGCTGGGGCTGGGGCTGGGGCTGTGTTGTAGGAATTTGTGTTTTTATTAAGCAAGTCAGGCAGAGCTGTTCTTTGAGGAATATTGGGTTAGAGCTGGAATTAATAGTTTGCAATTTTTTTGCAAATGAAAGATAGAGAAGCAAAAACAAATAAAAAACAAACAAAATTCCTCAAATGTTTGATAAAGATATGATTGTGCTTTTTATTGGTAAAATATGAGTTATACAAGTTAATAATGAATTCTCTGTAAATAAAGAGCATATAATTGTAGGGAAAACATTCGGAAATATTTCCTTTGGTTCCATTCTGTGAACAGCTATTAATGGAGAATACTACTATCTTATTTGATGTGGAAAAAGTCTCAAATTGAAGTATCTATGATACAATATTAATTTTTACCTGTGTAGAATAAGTTTGAATAAATGTATTCAATTTAAATTGCTTAGGCAACATGGAAAATTAAAAGACGTTTCCCGAGAACTAAAAGATTTAATGGCAATATGCCAAGGGTTCAGCAGTTTTGTGCACAGTATATCTGGGGTTACACATAAAATTTAACCTGAGCTGATTAATAAAGATTCCAGATGGCAGAAGAAGCTGTAAAGAAAGAGAATGTTTCTGTAAAAAAGAAAAAAAAAAAAAAGATTTTTCTGAATACTGAGGAAATGTGATGACAAGAATGAAATAATGAAAAATGTGGAATCAGATTCCAGGATCTCTCCTTGTGACCAAAGAAATTATATTGAAATAGAAAACAAAGAACCAGGGACTTTTGTTTTGCTGCTATATTTCAAGATATTTCTGGAGTATTTGAATAAATCTGATAATAACTGAGAAAGTGTGTGCCATTTTGTAGACCTTGTTGCTCCAAATACAGTTTTGGAAACAACAGTTCACATTGATCCTTGGGTAGATAAATGTGTTTACTCTTCCTATCCTGTCATGTGACCAAGGTACTATTATTATATTCACTTGAGAGATGAGGAAATTGAGACATAAAAGTTTAGGTAATGCCTAATGACCCACTCTTAATAATTGCAGGATTGAAATTCAGACACAAAGCCAGTGTCATGCCAATTTCATGCTGAGCCACACCCTACTTGCTATGCTAGAGTCTTTCAAACTGTTTGAATAGGTGGAAGGGAGGGTGTTTGTTGATTTGGACTTCCAAGTTCCAGTGCAAGAGATTTATTTGCATCATTATGTAGTTAGAGTTACAGCAATTATTTTAAAAACCACATCCCAAACATTTATTTCTTCAACCACTACCACTCTTGTCATTAAATTTTCCAGGACTTTGATGTACAGATATCACACTTCCACTTTCGCAGAATATCAGTCAGAATATTCCTGCAGCTATTTAAGTAGTAGACTCCTCTGACAATTAGCAGATAAGTCATCCTGAAGTCATTTAAAAGTCAGTCATTCTTCACCCAGCTTCCTATGGCAGACAAATGGATAAAATAACAGGAGGCGCCATTGTAATATTAGATCCGTTATGGAAATTGACCATACTCTACTTGAAAAATTGGGAAACAAATAGAATAAATGACTATACTTTTAAAGTGAGTCTGAGTAAGAAATATGCAGTTTCTAGCACTATAAAATATTTAATATAGTGTTCTCCCTTTTAGTATACTGACAGAAAAATAGTTGATTAATGATCAATCTTCAGCATTCATTTAAAGTGTAAGCTTTAGACCAGTAGGTCTCTGCTTTGTCTATACACTAGAATCACATGGGACCCTTTAAATTAAACTTAGAACCAAGCTACATTCCAGATCAATTACACCAGAATCTCTGGGGATGGGGTCCAGCTTTCAGTATTTAAAAAATTTTCTCAGTTGAATCTAATGGGCAGTCAGGATTGAGGGCCACTTTCTCATCTATTTCCCATCTAGGAGCCATTTGGTTTGGTTTTAAACAATTGAAGGGACTGAATTTTCTTTATTCTTATTCTTGGAAAATCTTATCTTTGATCTTTTAATCAAGATATAATAGAGTATCTCATCCTCTCTTCATGGAAAAACAATCAGACATTCAAATAGAGTTGAAATTTGTTTTGCTAGAATTAGAGAAATTTATAGGGGAGAAAGGATAGTCACTATTTAAATCAATTATGCTGGTAATCTGTTTAATTAAGGAATGCCAAGTGTGGTGTGAAATCTATGATTGTAGAGGTGATGCTAATTGCTTTAATTAGCCACCTAGGACTAGAAGTGAAGAGGATCATTTAGCATTGGCAAAGTGGAATGGGAGAACGATTGGATCAGTTTTCAGTCTGAAAGCTAAGCCTTGGAATTTCTCCCTCTAAAATGGGAAATTAATTATAATTGAAATAAAACATTAAATCTGTTCTGAAATAATAGTCAATACACATTATTCAAAACAGTGTCTGAGGACCTACTGAATATGAAAGAGGAGATTTTTAATGCAGGCTGGGTGAAAAGACCCAAAGCCTCACTGGGTATTTGAAATTCATGTGCTTTCATAAATTATTTTATTTTTATGCCTACTATAATTATAAGTAGTAATTGTCTAAAAATAAGGCTAAAAATTGTCTATGTAAGTGTATATGAATTACTAGTAACTATGTTGCTAATGATAATACATCTAATTCATGTCGCCTTATGTAGAACACATTTTCCTGAATGTACTTGTAGTCCTAACTTTCAGAAAAAACTTAATGTTCAGTGTTAGGAGGCTTTCTGTGGGAAACCCTTCTAGATAGTAAGCATCTTGAAGGCATGTTATCTCTTTTGTGCCTAGCAGAATATATTGCATATCCTGTGTGCCATTAAATATATTTCTGACAATAAACCCTTGAGGGAATGCTTTTAGAATTAAGAATAACAACCTTTTTTATTTCTTTACTTTGTTTTGAGTGTGTTCCTCCATGTATAAATGAAATCTAGAAAGCTGTTCTTTATCTATAATTTTCCTCATACATGCACCTAATTTTGTTTGTCTGTCTCTACTTGGAACAGCAATAACGTAATCTGCAAAGTTGCTCCAAAGCAGAATGTGTGCATTTGTGTGTGTATGCATATTTGTATGTATGTGGGAAACTGTGTGTATGTGTGTCAGTGTGAGTATGTATGTATGTGTACACGTGTGTATGTATATATGTCTGTATGTTTTGTGTGTATATGTATCTGTGTGAATACATAGTTGTGCATGTGCAGGAGTGCATATGTATGTGTGTATATGAGTGTGCATGTGTGTGTGTTTTTCTCTGTGCCTGTGTGTCTGTCTGTGTGTGTGTTTCCTGCTGGCTTGAAGAAGGTTCTGAGTCTGGAGTCCTGTCCAGTGAAGGAGCAGTTTCCTGCATTTTGCTTTGCCCGGTTGCTTCTCCTAGTTGAACCAGGGGCCCTTCACTGGGATTTTACCTAAGGCAAAACCAGTGTTATTTTCATTGCTGTAGCAAATGCACAATGCGAAGGACTGAAGTGGGTCCTGGGCAGATAAAACACATGATACACGTACAGTTATATCAGACTATAAAATAATTAATTTTCATCTAGTGTTTTATTTCAGACAATGTCATGCCTGAATTTGTAACTGTGCAGTATTTCAAGGAATTGGGAACTGAAGTTTAATTCACCTCTAAACATACTTCTTTTCCTGAGGAAACCACAAAAGCTGGCTTCCCAACCTTAGGCTGTGCAGGACACTAAGAAAGCATCAAGGCGGCATGGAGCTGGAGATCAAAGGACCTTCCAATTACCAGCTTCCCCGGGCCGTAAGCTGCCCTTGCAGCTCTTTAGTTCTCATTTTCGCTTGGTTTCATATTTACCTTAACTTTCTCTATCAGAAGAAAGCTCATGTTTCCTTAAAATAACAAGTTGAATCATTTTGCATGAAAGTGAAGAGGAACCATACTATTCACACAAAAGTCTGCTGACTATGACCTTGGGAAGGAAGCAGTTACCAAGCAGTCCCTCATTTTGTCCTGTACTTTATTGTCTCTGAGGATCTCACTCATTCAACCCATCATCTGCTAAGCACAGGATGCAGTGTGTTCTGTTGGTTCCAGAATTTACTGCTCTACATCTTCCTGATAGATTTATTTGTTATTTTTTGTAATTATATTTTCCTGATAGACTTGATAACAATAAGGACAAAGTGAGAGCATAATATGTGCCAAATTCTGTACTAAATGTTTTAGTAGGTTATCTCAACTCGTCCTCACAAAAATCCCATGAGAGGGGTAGTAGTAATCCCTATTAAATGAGAAACTATGTGGTAACTGATAGGAACTGATAGGAAATAATAATGCATTTATTTTTATCCTTCATTTTTCAGCAGAAAAAATGATTAAGTGGGGGTGGTGGTGATAAAGGAAGTTATATAGTGAATAAAGATGCTGCTACTCCAGAGTGCACACTGGAACCCACAGCAGATATGGACATTGGTACAGATTTCCCCTGACACAGCCTCTGAAGTTCAAAGGCCTTTTATTTTTTATTTATTTTTAACAAATCAATTTTATTGATACATATTAATAAGGCATAAATACATCCAAAGTGTACAATCAATGGTCTTTGGTATAGTCACATAGTTGTGCATTCATTTTTTCAATCACTTTTAGAGCATTTTCATTATTCCAATAGTTATGATAACAAACAAACAAACAAACCAAAACACCATCACCTCTCAATTTCTTTATACTTTCCCTGCCATACATAACTGCTATTCTGTTTCCATCTCTCTAGCATCCTTTTATTTTTACATTATTTTGCTCAGGCTCTCATTGTCTTTGCCAGACTTTCAGAGAGGGAACCCATTTGGATAGAATCATCATGTACGTTTTAATGATTTCAACATCCATCAAGCCTGACAAAAATGAACAGAAGTGTTCTCTAAATAAACACCACAGATACATGTAAACAGAATGTACCATAGAAGATGTGGTAGGTTAAGTTCTGTACCCAAAACAAAAATGATGTTCTTAATCCACATTCCTGTGTGGCCAAGCTGAGTCATGATCAGCCTTGATCCATAGGACTTGGAGGCCTTATAAAGGGAAGCCAGAAGTCAGAGAAAGCCAGTAAGAAACCAGAAGTCAGAGAAAACCAGAAGAGCAGAGAGAAAGAGCAGAGGGAACCATCGCCATGTGACAAGAGCTAGAGATGTAAACCAAGGAACCCCGAGGATGGAGGAAAGCCGGCATGTAATGCACAGACTGGGAGAAAGCAGGACCTTGCTGATGCCTTGATTTTAGATTTCTAGCCTCCCAAATCATTAGCCAATAAATTCCCATTGTTTAACCAACCCAGTGTGCAGTATTTGTCATAGTAGCCATGGCAAACTAAGTCAACAGATTATAAGATTTGGAAACATGTAGAAATTCACAGAATTTTTGGTCAGGGAGTAACCTTAGAGGCTCTTCATATCTAGCCTCCAGCCCAATGCCTGTTTGTTGAATTTAAATATAATTAAAATCTAATATTGCCCTGTTATTTTTTCAAATGGAAAAACTGAAGAACAGAGAATTAAGTGCCTTGTCTAAAGTCACACAGATTGCTAATACTAAAGTTAGGGCAAGGAGGAGCTATCTTTCTCCAAAATAATACCTTTGTATGATTGTCAATTCCTAGTTATTGGAGATTAAGTAGTTAATAGTCACAGAATTTTCCTTGTCAGACAATATACTAATCACAATGCACTCTCAGTTCTCTTTGATAAGGGTTATGGTAAATATTAGAACTTGGCACCTAAGTTCTTATTAGTCCCTTGATACAATGTGTAAAACTTGAGTGTGGGAACTCTTTCTGTTTTGTCAAGAACATAGTTGTTGGTTAAGCATTTCTCTTCTGGAGACCAGGTGTTGGGGATTGAGTCATTGTTAGAGGTTCCCCCTTACAAGGTTTGCAATTTATGTCAAAGGGGTGTGACATAAATTGAAGAAAGGCAGCCTCCAGCCATAACCTACATGACCGATTGAACAAGCCATAGCCTGTGGGCTTGGAGGCAGCCTATTCCCTCTCAAGAATGAACAAAGGAGCCATGTAGCAGGAGCAGATAAGGGCCTTCACCCCTTCTGGGTCCAGGCACCACCAACCCCTCCCCCATTCCAAGAATACCCTACCTGCTAGCCCACTACCCTCTAGCCATACAAGGGAAGAATTCACTTTTACAGCCCCTTATTGGCCCCAGGCTGTACTTGGTTTCCCCACCTATTGATATACTATATAAAGTCATATCCACCACCTTCCATGGGTGGGCTGAAGTCTAATCTTCAGACCCTCTCCACTGGGAGAACTTCTCAATAAACTTCCTGCCTGCAATCATCAGTCTCTGCATCCCAGTAGCACTGCTTTTCTCCAACATTTGGTGCCAAAGCCTGGGACTGGGGTTACATTAGACTGATGGATTGGTGAGAGACCTCCACCCTGCCGCTGCTGAGAACCCATCCAACACCGGACACTGGATCATAACTGGGTGAGTCAAGGATTTCTCTGCCAGATGATCCTGCTCTCTCTCTCTTTTTCCATTGTCCAGGACAACCTGCCAAAAACCCTAGCACTAAATCAGTGATCCTCACCGTCCCCAAGAGCCTGGCAGGTGGGAGGCCTGCATCCTTTTGAGAAGAGAACCCTTGGCTCTGGAGATGTCCAGTCCCAAGTGTGGTCTCCTGTTTTCTTGGGTGATTTCTGACTGATTCAGGGATGCCTGTCTCACTCGGAATCTCCCTGTTCTTTCTAGAGATCCTTGGTCTCACCTATGCCCCGTAAAATGGGGAATTCAATTTTGGCCTCCCTCAAAAACCACATTGTTGTCTCCTTCATAACCTTAAAACTCTGTACCCAGAAGGAGACATCAGACCTAGAAAGCTCATTTTCTATTCAACCTCTGTGTGTCCGCAATACAAATTGGACAATGGAAAGTCAATGGCCAGAAAATGGCGCTTTCGATTTCCAAGTTCTCTGAGACTTAGAGAACTTTATCCAGTGCAGTGGCAAGTGGTCCGAGGTTCCTTATGTTCAGGCTTTCTTTTATCTTTGTAACCACCCCTCCCTCTGCCAATCCTGTTCTTACCAAATTCTTCTTTCATACAAAAAACCTCCTCAAAAGCTTTCTTCTTCCTCCCTTCTATTCCCCAAATCCCCCGAAATCCTCAACTTTGATCCATCTGATCAGGGTCCTCCTGCACCTCCTCTGTATATACCTCTGACATCGCCTCCACCACCACCCTCCTCATCATTTAACTCCCCTTCCTCCCCCTCCTCATCATCACTACCTTCTGCCCCAACTTTCTCCCCTCCTCATACAGGCACCAGGGCCGGTGCTCCCCTCCCCTCCCCAACCATCCCCACTTTCTGCACACAGAAAACCCTTCTTCCGATGCTGATCCCTCTGATCATAGCCCTCCTCTATCACTATATTCCTCATCAGTGCCCCATTCCCCCGCACCTCCCCCTGAACCTGCTCCCTTCTCCCCACTCACCACTCACTCTCGAGTCCAGCTCCCCACTCTCAAGCCTCCTTCCTAGGCTCCTGTCCTCCCTCTCCAGGAAGTGGCTGAGGCAGAAAGCATTATGCATGTTCACGTCCCCTTCTCCCTCTCCAATCTCTCCCAAATAAGCACTGTCTTGGGTCCTATTCCTCTGATCCTTCTCATTTTATCAAAAATTTCAATACCCAGCTGTCCCTAATAACCTTACTTAACAAACCTACAATTGCTTGCCTCTTACAAGTAAGCTTTTAGCTGACTCCTAAGTCTGTGTAATTGTACTCCTAAAAAGCAATAATCCAAAATATATGTGTTAAATACCTGTCTATCTAAACTGCTAAATTAAAGTTTAACTACATGTTCCTAACTGGTTGCTGATTACTAGTAAAAGTGTTTCCAAAAACAAGCTTGCATATTATAAGCAACACTGATTCCAGAATAAAAAAATCTTAAAATCTAAAAATCAAAGATATAAAATAATGAAAAGCCTAAAAATAGCCATACCAAAGGAGTAAGAATTATGAGTCAAGTTAATGAGCTTTATTTATGTTTCTGTCAGTTTGTCATAATTCCTTTTGTGTTTGTCTGTTTGTTCAGTATATATTTGGATACCTCTGGACAGTAATATTAAGCTGATAAATGAAAATCCTTAAAGGAGTTCTATTCAAGTGCATATGGAAAATTATAGAAGGTATTGTGGTAGCATTAAGTAAAGGAATGTGTTCTGTGAAGTCAGAATTTGTCTTGAAGTAAATATACTTTATCTGGTTATGAATAGTTATAAGAAGTTTGTAGAAGCATTGCTTAAACTGAAATATTCAAATGGCTAATTACAGGAAGTCATTATTAAACAGAAACTGAATTGATGCATAACAGGAAAACCTGTCAGAGGCCACCTCAATCTGCATATTAAAATGGCAATAGGGAGAAGATAATTTTGATTCCATTAGGAATCTTAGGTTTTCATAAAATAATGGGGAAAGTAGATTTTCCTGCACTGCTAAAATAAAATACCTGTTAATTAATGTAATCATGGTAATTGTATTTTTTAAGAAATTTGCTTTGAGACAGTTCCCAAAATCATTTTTAGTAACTTATGTATGTAGGGTGTATAGAATGAATTTTTATTATTAAAGAAAAAGACAATAATTTTGCCCTAAAATAAAATGGGTGTTTATTAAGAAAAGTTAAAATATGAAACAAAACCTGAATAAATACAGAAAGTGCAGAAAGTTTGGAAAAAGAAATTTTTGTAGTTAAAGTTGAGTAAAATTTTTGGGTCTATCTATAAAGTTTTAAAAGCTGTAATATAAATAGTATACTGATGTAAAGTAAAAATTTTGTTCTTTCTCTGTTAAAATAACAAAATTCCACAAATCAGTGGTCTGTTTCAGCAAAAGTTTACAAAAAGTTTTTCTCCTGACTAATCAGTATACAAATCAAAATAGCTTCTTATACTTTAACCTTATCATTTCCTTGGCTGTTTAAGAAAATAAATCTTATCACTTTGAAAAGAACATAATGTTAAAACCTATCTTCTCAGAGTCAAATCCTGAAAAATATCCTTACCTTGAGAAAAAAAAGTGAAATAATAGAATAGTTGAGTTCATTTGGTATGTTATAAGTTAAATGGAAAGTCTTTAAAGGTGTTAAAAAGTTAAAAGGAATTCTTTAACCTTCTGTTAAAGTTGTATGAGTAAAATGTTCATATGAATACTTAAAGATTGTATAAAATTCCTGAAAATGTAGCAATGTTTTGGCATAAGAGTAGATACAAGTATAATGTTGTTAATTATGGTTTTGATTATTTTTTTAAATTCGTGTGTGTCACAGAAACAACCTTTCCACCTAGAAATCAAGAGGCGGATGCTTTAACTCCTGTTCATCTGATTTGCCCCACCTCCACTAAAGAAGCAGTTCTATGGCTGCAGAAAAAGAGTGGCCATTGAGGGCTGCCAGAGGTGGTGTATAACAGTAGATCATTGTGAATTAAAGTAACACCACTGCTGTCTGCAGCAGTCCCAAATATTGCAAGTTTGTTGCAAAAATTAATATCCAGTTATGTCACTATCACTTTGTTTTAAAACTTGCTAAGGTTTTCTTTAGTATCTCTTTAGGCAAGTCAAGCCAGCCTGCATTCACATTCATGTGAGAAGGCCAAAGGTGGATTCTGCAGTGCTTCCCCAAGGCTGTGTGCACAGCCCAACCATCTGTACTGGCCTGGTGGCAAAGATTCTGGTTGTATGGAAAAAACCTGTGGCTGTAACCCTATTGATGATATTATGTTAACCAGTAATCCTTTTATCAGAATTAAAAGAAGAATCAGAGACAATGGTATCTTACCTTAAGTGCTTGGATGGGCAAACAATTGGGACAAGCTACAAAGTCCTGACTGTCTATCAAATTCTTAAATGTTGTTTAGTTGAGTAAAACAAAAACTACACCCTCTGCTGTAATTGATAAATTACAATGTTTTCTCACATTAATAGAGTTTATAATATTGTTGGGGTACTGAAAACCCTTCATCCTTCATTTAGCCCAGATATTAAAACCATTATATGTTTTAATCAAAAAAGTTGGGCATGGAAATGAGAACCCCCTCCCAGAAGGCTGCTTTTTTGAAAAAAAAAAAAAAAAAGAGTAAAAAGGGCAATAACACAAGTTTAAACAGTAAGGAGGGTGATGAACCTTAACTTACCCTTAAATTGGATGTAGCCAGTACCAATAGTGGCTTTGGGTGGAGTTTGTGGCAGAGGCAACATTCTAAACATATACCCCTTGGGTTTTAGTCACAATTGCTAGAAGAGGCCAAAGTACAATATAGCCCCTTTAAAAAAGCAACTATGTGCAGCATACCACACCCTGTTGCAAATGAAAGGTTTAACCCAATAGTGTCCAGTCATTCTGAAGACTGCCATCCCTATCCAGGGGTGGATTGCAGATACTAAAAACAAGACAGGAACAATAAACTGTTGTGGGCTGCCCTCTGTGGGGAAGAGATCTGTGGAAGAACATCTGGGACACCTGCCAGCAGTGACAGGGAAACTGTCTATCATGTCTCTGCTCCCTCCTCTAACATCTTTCTTGGGACTGTTGAGGCAGATGACCTCATGAAGATCCAGAGTCATACCATGGAGACCCAAAAAGCAGCAGAGTGGCTCCACCGAAATGGCGAACATCATAAATACCGGACCTTGTGGTGCCTAGCCCACCAGTTCCAAATGCCTGTCACTCGCCAGCAGCTCACGAACATCACTCACAAGTGTCCTTTGTACTCATTCCAAAGACTTCAACATCGATCCCCTCCTGCTCTCAGAAGGGGCATGGTATGCTTTCAGCGATGCAGACACTGCAACGGGATTCTTGTACCTGGATCCTTACAACAATGGACTAAGTTTAAATTCAGCACTGTGGGCTGTGGCTGCAGCTCCAGTTAAGATGCTAACAGCAGAACCAATGCAGGCATTGAGATTATAAGTTAAAATTCTAGCTGCCCCACAGCCCAAAAAGAGGAAGTAATAATAATTTGTTGTTGTCTATGCCTCAAACTATACAAACTGGGAAAAATAAAATCATTTTAACTGTAGGCCTATGCAGCCCTACTGGTTGGGCATCTTAAATCCATGAAAAATAAAAATCACTCAAAAGCACTGTTAAACATATATAATCTTATTAATCCTTCTCCTCAGACTACTGGAGATGATAACCTCACAGCCCACCCTAAATTTCCTGGTTAATTCTTGTCCTTACCACAATTATAACTTTCGTTCTCCTCATATCAGCATGTCCATACATCTTCTGCACAATAACTCAATTTATCCAAACAGCTGTCCGAAATGTCACCCATGATTATGTACATGATCTTCTCCTGCTGCAAAAATACAGTGCCAGCCACCAAGCCAGAAGCCACAATATCTCAACATCAAAAGGGGAATAATAACTGAATCCCACAATGTCCCATAACAGCAGAAAGCAGCCAGATTATCGATGCTCACCTTCCCACTCTTCCTCTCCACCCAACCATATCAAAAAGAGTTGGGAATGTTATCCCCATTTAGCAAAATAATCCCCCGTGACCCTGGTCAGCACCGGCAGGTCTCCCCTGCCCTGATAACATATGACCCCATACCCCCACCCCTGTCCCTAATCCAACAGGATGTACTAATCTCAAAACTAACCATGAGAATATCACAAGATCGCGGGAAGCACCTGTGCAATTATAAACAAAACTTGTTGTTTTAATATTAACAAAACTTGGCAGGTAGAAGAAAATCTTAAAGTCTTGAAAGAAAACATAGAAACCATTCAGAGAGCCTGAGATAATAACTATGGGAACCAGTCATGGCTATTCCCATTTCTTTCTTACTTCTCCTTACCCCTAAAATCAATGTTTTACCCATTAAAACACCATTACTGATAATATTGCTGCTTCTCCTTTTTGGTCCTTGTCTCTTACAGCTTCTCATTTGATTCATACACCGAATCGTACAGTCAACAACTCAGGAATACATGAATGGCATCTTTTTGCTGTGGGAACAACAATATCAACCTCTGCAGGACCAGAACCCAAAACCCACTGGGCAGGATGGAAGAGAACCCCTCTCCACCCCTTGACAGCAGGAAGTAGCCAGATTAGTTGATGCCCCAAATCCCTTCACCCTCCCATCCAGCCCAACCCCTCAGGCCCCAGGTCCTTCATCATATATAGATATAATCAAAGAGTTAGGAATGTTAGAAATCCCCCCTTACAAGGTTTGCAATGATTAATAGGTCATAAGACTGTGACTCAATTCCCCCATGACATAAATTGAAGAAAGGCAGCCTCCAGCCATAACCTATGTGACTGATTGAGCAAACCATAGCCTACGGGCTTGGAGGCAGCCCATCCCCTCCCAAGAATGAACAAAGGAGCCATATAGCAGTGGAGCAGATAAGGGCCTTCACCCTTTCTGGGCCCAGGCACCAGCAACCCCTCCCGCGTTCCAAGAATACACTACCTCCTAGCCCACTACTCCCTAGCAATTTGGCCCCAGGCTGTACTCTGTTTCCCCACCTATTGATGTACTGTATAAAGTCATATCCACCACCTTCCAGGGGTGAGTTGAAGTCTAATCTTCAGACTCCCTCCACTGGGAGAACTTCTCAATAAACTGCCTGCCTGCAGTCATCAGCCTCCATATCCCAGTGAGCACTGCTTTTCTCCAACAATCGTGTCCCCCACAAAAGGTATGTTCAGGTCCCAATCCCTGGTCTTGTGCGTATGAACTCATTTGTAAATAGGGCCTTTGCTGATGTTATTAATTAAGGCGTACCCAAGCTGAATGAGGGCGGATCTTAACCCAATATGGCTGAGGTCCTTACAAACAGAGAGGAGGCAGGCTTGGCCTCCAACATGGCAAGCAGCTGCCATGCCCCAGTGAGGCCTATAGCTCCAAGTGGAGGCTGGGCCGCAGCACCTGGCACCTCCTGCACCACCTGTACATGTTCGGTGAGCAGCAGCCTGCGAGCAGTGGCAAATGGCCTGGCCAGCTGTCGCTAGTGGGAGGAGCACCTCAGTGGGGTACAGCACTCCCTCTGTGAGACCGAGTGGGTGCAAGGCCAGGCTACCCGGAAGTGCACACTAGTGTGGTCCCTGAGGCAGAGTTCCCTGCAGACTGGCACTGCCCACTGCCTCAGGAGGAGGATTTGTGACCTGGGCACTTGCCCTGGGCCTGCGCACCTTCCTTGCAGCTGTCCGAAGCTGGGCTGTTGTGCGACCCTCAGGACTGACCTGCCCAGTCTTTTGGGGCCCTGTGAGCTCCCCTCTGGCCAGAGACATGGAACAGGGCACCTGCAGCCCCTCTGGCCCCATCCCCAATTGTATTCAGCTTGAAAGACAATTGCACCCTTTCCACAGCTGCTGGGCAGCCAGGCAGCATTGAGGCACCTGTCAGCAGCCAGAGCACAGGAGCAAGACTGAGGCCTTGAACTCTCAGGTGAGCTCCTGAGGGGTATCCATGATCTGTGTGGACACATAGGAGGGTCAGACTAATGTGGCTGTGGAAGGCTTAAATGTTTACCCAATAAACACATGTTCCTCATCTTGATCTGCATCCCAGTGGGTGTGGACCCATTGTAAATTGGACCTTTTGAAGATGTTATTTTTAGACAAGGTGTAGCAAACTGAACCAGAGTGGGCCTTAATCTAGATTACTGGAAGCCTTATAAAGAGAACCTGCAACTCTGCTGATATTCAGGACTCAACTGGCACATGGACAGACCAAAGATTTAAGTCTTTGGGACATATATTTAACAAGTATAGTGCTAATTATAGGTTCAAATAAAAGGGACAGAAGAGCCATGTGGAGGGAAATTATAAATGAGTTTAACTCTGCTACACTGGTGAGGCTAAATTCCAAAGTAAGGTCCACTGACTGGGTGCTGAATTCCTGAGCTTATCTGCTCTGCTTATAGTGTCTGGATGTCTCCAGAGCCCTCAGGAGCCCTGCTATTTGAGCCTTTGCTTACTGTTGCATTCAATGAGATCCTGCTGAGACATGCATAAGCATAATCTCTGGAATGGCCTCCCAACTCACTTTGAAATCTCTTAGCCATAAAGACTCAGTTGTATTTACCATTTCCTTCTTTTGGTCAAGGTCTTTTTCCAGATGCGTTACTAGTTGATGCTTGGTAGTAATCCCTTGGTGCCAGGGAGGCTCATCCCTAGGAGTCATGTTCTATGTTGGGGGGAAGGTAGTGCATTTATATGCTGAGTTTGGCTTAGAGAGACCACATTTGAGCAACTAGGAGGCTTTCAGGTGGTAACTCTTAGGCAAGATATAATACTAGGCTAAGTTTGAATTTCACAAGTAAAGGTTCATATGTACAATCATCAATATCAAGGCCCTGGTGTAATGGTCTGTGTTCCTTCACTAGGCACTGCCCTTATACTCGGGGGATTCTTGCTGTCCTGTTAGGGAATGTAACAGAACTCCCCAGGATGGGAATTCAATATTCTTTCAGTTTTTGTCTGGGTCTCCACCCACCAAGACAACACCCCATGAACACTTGAACTTTTTTGTATGCCTTAGAGGCATACCCCAGGTGAACCCCTCTCCATACATCCCCCCATCACTGACATGCTGCACCAATGATTTTCCCCTGCCACAATTGTGACCCTTTTGTGATACAAAACCTCTCCAAAAATGAAGCCAACAACATAACTAAATAAAATTTTAAAAATAAAATAATAATACTAGTTTTAAAAATAACAAATAAAATACAAAAAAAATTTTTTAAATTAAAAAAAATTGAAATAAAAATATATTTTTAGACATTGTATCTTTCATCACTGTAATGTGCCAGTTGAGCCCTGAATCTCAGCAGATTTGCAACACCAACTCTCCAGTTCATTGGAATCACCCAGGATGACTAACAAGGAGATGATGATGGACAATGCCCATCCCAAGGACCAGAGAGTGTCTATAACTGCAAGCAAGATAGTTCCATCCATCTGCCCCATGGGATCAAAACCACCTCTCAGTTAGAAATAGCGTGGGCATCACCATCCCCGAATCCTCAAGATTGGAGAATGAACAATGGACTAAAGTATACTTATTATTATTCTATTATAGACTTATTATTTTTCTAGCAAGGGAAGAATTTTTACTATTGATATAAAGGCAGTGGCCACAAGAGGTTCTGAGGGGAGGGAGAGGGAAGAATAGGTGTAAAATGGGGGCATTTTCAGGACACTGGAATTGTCCTGCATGACATTGCAATGATGGATACAGGCCATTATATATTTTGTCTTAACCTAGAAAATCATGCAGGACATAGTGTAACCTATAATGTAAACTATAGTTCATGGTTAGTAACAATGCTTCAATATGTGCTCATCAATTGTAAAAAAATGTACCACAGTAATGAAGGATGTTGTTAATTTGGAAAGTATGGGAGAGGGAGAGAGTGTGGCATATGAGAATTCCCTATATTTTTTATGTAACTTCTATGTAATCTAAAGCTTCTTTTTAAAAAAAATTAATAAAAAAAAAGAAAAAAAAGAGAGAACCTGCAAGTCACAAATGCAAGAGAGGACATTGCCACATGACAGGAGTCAGAGATATATAAGCCAAAGAACCTGAAGGAATGCCAGCTGTCAGCACCAGAGCACTACAGATTTTTGGGAGAAAGCCTGTGTATAAGTCAGCCAAAGGGGTGCT